>CAUYPK010067193.1:0-45492 GCA_963574355.1 Loris lydekkerianus | reverse complement strand
GTGGGTTGTTGGTGTTGGGGGGTTTTCTTTACGGGCCACCACCCGGGGGGGTTAATGGTTACTTTTTTTCTAAAAAAAAAAAAAAAAAAAAAAAAAAAAAAAAAAGTTTAAGGTGCACTGACTTACATCCCTTCCCTCAACCCTTAATTAGGGGAAACTAAGATGGGAAAGGCAGGGCCCAGACCAAGATCACATAGTAAGTTAGTGGCTGAGCTGGAAGGAGGTCAGACTCCATGACCCTGTCCCAGAATTTTGTCTTCCACTTCAGTTCTCTGTCTTTTCTCTCTCTCTCTCTTTTTTTTTTTTTTTTTGAGACAGCCTCAAGCTGTCACCCTGGGTAGACTGCTGTGGTATCACAGTTCACAGCAACCTCCAACTCCTGGGCTCTCCTGCCTCTGCCTCCCAAGTAGCTGGAACTACAGGTGCCCGCCAAATGCCCGACTATTTTTTGGTTGCAGCAGTCAAATTGTTGTTTGGCGGGCCCAGGCTGGATTCGAACCCACCAGCTCAGGCGTATGTGGCTGGCGCCTTAGCGGCTTGAGCCACAGGCGCCAAGCCTGTCTTTTCTCTCTTGTGAAGTCCTCATATCCCCTGCAGGTTTGAGATGGATAGGGTTCAGATATAGGCTTCCACTCCAAGGGCCTCTAATGAGGACAAGAGAGGGAAAGAAAGGGGGCAAGTCTCACTGCTAGGCCTGATGCTAAAGAGAGGGTTTGCAGGGAGCAGCCCTTTCCCACCCTTACCTCCCAAAGGCAGGCCCCTAGGAAATGCAACACCCCCACCACCCTGCCTTCTATAATCCAGCTGGTCCTTCCTTCTGAGTCCCACCCTGCCCATCTGAGAAAGGACGGAAGGGAGGTGTCAGCCAAGGTCAGTGCCTGCACCAAGCACAGGGCATCCCACATAGAGGAGCTGAAGCAGCCAGCAGAAGGGAAAGAAGCTGCCTGCCAGGCTCCTGCCCATTCTTGGTCAGGAGGGAGGGGATGGGCTTTAGGGTTCTCTGTCCTGCAGAAGGTGGGAACTGAAGCTGCCACATTAACTGTCCATCTTCTGGAAGGAAGGCTGGGCTATGGCCCCCAGCCTGTGTGCAGGGAGTGCCTTTGGAACCCTCAACTCCCCTTTCCTTCTGGGTTATTTGGCCCCTGGCCTGGGTAAAGGCCTCAGCCCTCCACACTATGTAGTAAACAATGTTTAGTCCTATACATTCCAGCAGGGCAATATCCAGCCTGGCCCAGCACAGATGTGCTAAGCCCTGGATACATAGTAGATGTTCAGTAAACATCTCCTGCCAGAATATAGCACCTCCCTTTCCATGGAGATGCTGCTTTCAAGCCAGGAGGCTTTTGACCACCCATCTCACCCAGACCTCCTCTCCTGGGTACCCACTCTCGTTTTCCTGGCTTCTCTCATCCCCAGGGTTGCTAGTTGGGCTCCCAACTGCTGCTCTGGTCGCCAGACCTTTTCCAGACACCAACAGACAGGTTTAATCTAGCCCTGCCAGATTCTCCCTTCCTCCATACACACCCATGGTTCCCTCTTGTCCAAACACCTGATATCTATCTACTCTGAACCCTATAGGCAGGACATGCTCACTGATTCATGCATGGGAGCTTGCCACAGATAGACTCAAAGTTGATTAAATGGGGAAGAGGAGACACCCAGACCCTCCTCACACTCAGCCTCTCCCTGCCCTCCTCAGAACCTCCAGGTTCAAGGGCCCCTATGCCAGCCAGCTGACCACTTGCAGGTTCACCTGATCCAACCTTCAGGACCAAGGAGCAGAGCAGAGGCAAGGATGCCCTCACCTCTCCCAAATCCTCAAGACCTTGCAAGTAGTCAAGGGGCCCAGAGTCCCAATCTGAGGCCCAGAGAAGAGGTCTGACTCACCCAGTCACACAGAAATTCACCTACAGAGCTGAGCCTTCTGGAGGCTGGACACCAAGGGTACATCTCTTGGCAGAGGGGTTCCCAGCACTGAGGAAGATATCAAGGCAAGTGTGATGGGCCAGGGATGGACACTGGCCAGGGCAGAGGCCTCCAAGGACCAGAGTGAGGCAGGAGAACCCTGTTGAGTCTTGTTGGGGAAGGTGGAGCCTCAGTTAGCGGCAGCCTAAAGGGCTGTAGAACTGACAGGCAGGTGGACGAGGCTGGCAGAGCCTGAGCACTCCTGGGAGGAAGTGACTCAGGCTACAAGGGCTCCTTCTGCTGGGTCAGCACTGCTAAATATTTGCCTTATGAGTGTTGCATCTGGACAGGTGACTAGGGCAAGACCTAGGGACTCCAAGAATGTTCTAGGCCTCAGGACTCTGCTCCATGATCTTCCCTGGGAACCTCAGAATCTGGAGACAGCATCTGTGAACTGAAGGAGGGAGGGCAGAGGCAATGACCACCCTCATGAATCTATACAAGTCCATCCACCTGCTCTAACTCCAGAGGAGATTACTGGCCCCACAAAGTATGGAGTCAGGCTTGAGGAAGCTCAGTGCCTGCTTTCTACCTAGAACCCCACCTCCTGTCTTCATTTCTGCCCCATTTCCTATCCCTACCAGTACCCCTGGTATGTGCTGGCCGGAGGGCCCCAGCCCAGCCAGCTTTTACTTCTGAGTTAAGATCAAAACAGTACAATTGGTCAAGCCTTTTCTTCAAAGGGTCAGTGGTATGGCAAAGCTCTCAGAAATACCCAATAAATGTTGATCATTGTCAATAGCGCTGTTACAGCGGTTGTTATTATTGAATGGCCCAGCATATGGTTCTGGCATACTGTATGTAGGTGTTGAATAAATGGTAGAAGCTGACATTACCAATATTATCATAATTTGCTAAAGCCATCACAGTGCCTAACACATAGTAAGTACTGAATGAATGCTCAGTCCCTCCTGTGGAAGGCCTACTTTATACACTCCCCATCTGGCCAAGAGGAACATAGGGGCACTCACCTTTACTGAACTAAGGCTGGAGTGAGGTGCTCAGCAGGAGACCAAGTTTTGGGTGGAAGAAGCTGGCAGCCCCACTCTAACTTTCCTTCCTCGATCCCCACCCTGCTGATTCAGAAGGTTCTTCCTGAGATGGGGGCAGGGAGTAAGAAGGGACCATCTGGTCTGGCCCACCTTGGAGGGGGCTTAGCCACAGCGATCCCAAAGGGAGGAGCCCCATGAACAGGCTGCCCAGGTGGAAGCGGGCAGTGTGAGAAGAGCGGGCAGAGGACCAGAAGAACACAAGGGCTGTCTAGGCTCAACGCCCATAGCACAGTGGTTACAGCGCCAGCCACATACACCAAGACTGGTGGGTTTGAACCCGGCCCCAGCCTGCTAAACAACAATGACATCTGTAACAAAAAAAAATAGCTGGGCATTGTGGTGGGTGCCTGTCATCCTAGCTACTTGGGAGGCTGAGGCAAGAGAATCTCAAAAAAAAAAACAAACAAAAAACAAAAAAAAAAAACAAGGGCTGTCTGGGCTGGGCCCTAAAGAAGGAGTGGTGAGCCTAAGTCAGAGCAGGAGGGTGCGGGCAGTCTGGGGCTGGGCCCTAAAGAAGGAGTGGTGAGCCTAAGTCAGAGCAGGAGGGTGCGGGCAGTCTGGGGCTGGGCCCTAAAGAAGGAGTGGTGAGCCTAAGTCAGAGCAGGAGTGTGGGGGCAGTCTGGGGCTGGGCCTGAGTGGTGAGGAGTCTGGCCCCTAAAGCAGACAGGAGTGCTGGAGAGCAGGCTGAGAGAAGCCACTCTCCAACACAGAGGAGTCCCAAGAATGAGCCAGCCCTGGGCTAAGAGCGTAGTCTTCCACCACTGCCAGCCTCCAGGGCCAACCCTTTAAGGGGCAGAACTAGGGTGGAGAGTGGCAGCGCAGCTGAGCCCAATGCCAGACCTCTGTGCCCAGTTGCCCCCAGCTTAAGTAGCAACTGGATGCCCAAATATCTAGTAGTTACCCTAGGAACCTTAGGGCAGGCCATTGGGATCAGCACTACCCCTCATAAATACACACCCCACGCCCCACCCTGCTGATGCCAGCTAGACCCCTGGGCTTCAAGGCCAAGGAAGGAGGAGGCTGCCTGCTCTCCTGGCAGAGACTGCACACCCTTTTGCTGCTCAAGGAAGGGCAGAAAGGGGCTGTCTGAGTCCTCCAGAGGGCTGGTACACACCCCTCTTCCACCTCTTCATACCCCATGCCTTACAGAGAAAGAGAAAAATACTTCCCAGAACGAGTCACTGGATACCCAAGGGGGTGTGGGAGATGACATCAAGGAAGAGGCACGCACTCAGCCACCAGCTGCTGTAGGAACGTGCACATGCACACAGATTCACAGGAGTGCCACATGCAGCCGTGCACACAGGCATGTGCAGACACTCACAGACAAAACGGTGGACCTGTGCAATCCGCAACAATGGAGCCTGCACACACATCTGCCCCAGAGACCCAAAGACACAGCCATGCAGATCTGAGTCACCTGCTGGGAAACAGGCACTATGGTAGGCACTGGGGCCACAGCAGTGATCAACCCAGAGGACAGACACTGACTTCCACCAACGCTGCTTTCTACTGGGGAGACAGACAAGAGACAGATCCGTTGAAAACATAACCTTTATGAGTTTGCAAAAAAGCCTAACCCATTCCAATATTCTCTCTTCTGAGATAAGCTGTTATATAGACCTAAATAGTATAAAGAAGATGGGGGAAAATAAAAGAAAAAATATTTATAACCTTTGCACTGAAGTATCCATGCATGGGATTATGTGATATCTGAAGCTTACTAGAAAGCAGGGGACATGAGGGAGTAAGACCTTGACCCAATGTTGGTCACTGTTGAAGCTGAGGGATGGGTGCATGGGGATTCATTGTATTACTTTCTCTATTTTTGTAAACATTTGAAACTTTCCATAATAAAAAATTAAATACATACACATATATAGTTGGCAGCTGGTAATAAGTGAATTTTTAAAAATAAGGCAAGATAAGGAAATAGAAGGACTAAGAAGTCTCTTTAGATTGTAGCATCAGGGATGGCTTCTTCAAGGAGGTGATCTTTAAGCAGAGCCCTGAAATAGCTGAGGTGAGAACCACACACATATCTGGGAGGAAGAACATTCCAGACAGAGAGCACAGCAAACTCAAAGGCCCTGGGTTATAAGCAAACTTAGGAGAGGAAAGAGCCAGCACACTCATCAGTTTGGAGTTCCATGACCAGAGGGCACAGTTGTCCATGCTGAGATCCCAGAGAGGCCTTTTGGGCCATGGTAGGTGTTTGGAGACCATCCTAAGCAGGGCCAGAAGCCCTGGTGGTCAAAAGCAGAGGAGAGACATGATTTAATTTAGGATATGATTTAAAAGATCCCCCTGCCTCCTGTTAGACTATCAGGGAGCAGACCAGCCTGGAGCTACTGCATAGTCCAGGTGGTATGAACCCAAGTGGTGAGAGTGTCAAACTTGGAGTCTCTTTTGAGGGGCTAACAAGGCTTTGCTCATGGAGGGCATGTAGAACGTGACAGAAAGACAGGAGCCAGGCATGATTCCAAGGCTGAGCCCGAGCTTCAAGATAGGGATTGCCTTTTTCAGGCTGGTGAGCACAAGGAAAAGCTTGTGGGGCCGACCACTGTAGGCACCACACACCCCTACAGGGATGTACACACAATGACAGGCAATCCTAACCACATGTGGACACACACACTCCGGTATCAGGCACTGGCACAGACTCCATTACCCCATGTCTGTCTGGCTCTCCTACCCGCCAGTGAAGCTCTGGGGTCAGTCACTGTCCCTTCCTTTCTTCCCTTCAGCTCAGCCTCGGCATACACGGAGCCCCCACTCCACCGTCTCAGCATTTTCCTGCCAACTCTCACTCTCCCTTCCCCCATACTGGGCCCTGAAGCATGAGGCTCCTGACTCAATTCTTTCCAGAGAGGAGAGTCCTGCCCTTGCCCCAGCTCACTGTCCCTGGCCTCATCTGTCCGGCCCCCTTTTCCACAACCAGATCCCACTCCAATACCCCAACCTGAGGCCCTACAGAAAATTGTCACTCCACAAATATGTACTCAACACTCTCTGAGGACCAAGCCCTCTGCCCTTTCTCCTGCTGACTTGAAGCACACAGCCAACTCTACCCAATTATGCCACCTGCCCCCCCACTGCCCTCAATTCCCAGCACCCCTTCATTCCCACTGTAGTAGGACAATAGCCCTAGCCTGCCCTGACAGAGAAGAAGCCAGGCAGCCTGGTACAGTGGAAAGTGCACAGCACCGTGTGTGGGCAGGGCTCCACCTAGGGCTGCCATGGACCAGTTATATAGTCTCACAGGGACTCAATGTCTCTGAGCCACTGTCTGCTGGGAAATGTAACAATGGGAGCTCTTACCTTCCAGATAGTCATGGGCAATGAGATAACTCATGGCAACTAGCCTATGACCCAGCACATATTAAGACTGAAAAAATGGTAGCTGGCTGACTGGCCTCTGCTGCTGTGAGGACATAGCCCAACTGGGTCAGTGACTATCCATGCTTGTGAACTCACAGCCCTGAGTGATGACCTTTCCGGAGGTCATCCAGTCAATCAGCCCACAGGAGGTTGGGGGTATGAGATGGGGTTTCCTAACCCCTATACCATACTATCCTGTATGTGTTGGTGTAAGAGAATGCCAGTGGCCCAGTGGACAGCCCCCGCCCTGATGACTACCTTGCTAGTCAGGACATCCCAAGGAGTTTGCTCCCCATGAAGACATTGTGGCAACATGGGGTGAGGCTCAAGGCATAGAAGTGGTCAGCACCTGTTCCCAGGCCAGCTCTGCCATCTACCTACTATGTGTCCTTAAAGCGCTGCTCAATCACTTTTCTAATCTATGAAGGAGGGTTGCCAGTATTCTTAACCCAGCCTCTCTCCAGGGCTGCTCTGGGTCTGCTCAGAGGCTGATAACCCAGCTATTCCTATGTGCAAGCTCAGCTGAGGAGTTTTGTTCACACCTGTAACACCCATGTGGAATTCCATGTTACCAACACAGAAGTGAAAACATGGCACAGTTAAGATATGTCCCCAGAGGCCAGGCATGGTAGCCCACGCCTATAATCCTAGCACTCTGGGAAGCTGAAGCAGGCAGATTGCTTGAGCTCAGGAATTCAAGACCAGCCTAAGCAAGAATGAGACCCCATCTCCACTAAAAATAGAAAAAGTAGCTGAGCGTTGTGGCAGGCACCTCTAGTCTCTATTTAGGAGACTTAGGCAGGAGGATCACTTGTACCCAGGAGTTTGCTGTGAGCTAGGCTGAGGTCATTGCACTCTAGCCTGGAAAACAGAGTGAAACTCTATCTAAAAAAAAAGAAAGAAAGAAAAGAAAAGAAAAAAAGAAATGTCCCTACAGCAAGTCCACATTGGGCAGAATTTGCACTTGGCTCAGCCACTCTGAAATCCTACCATCTGAGGGGTAGCATGGCTATACAAAAAGGCCTCATACTGCCCTCCTTAACCTCAGAGCACTACTGCCAAAATGCAGCAAGGGAGTTTGGGTCAGTCCAGAAGAGACTCCAAGTCTTCAGCCAGCCTCTGACTCCTAGCCCAGGCATTGGCCATTTGCCTCTGCACACAGTTGGCCCAGGCCTGGCCATCCAGCACCTCCCTCACTGGGCTCCATTTCCTGGTCTGTACAATGATGTAAATAATCTCTTGCACACAGGGTAGTGGTAAAATAATGACTCCCCAAGCCGGTCAAGGTGGTTCATGCTTGTAATCCCAATCCTCTGGGAGGCTAAGGCAAGTGGACTGCTTGAGCTCAGGAGTTCCAGACTAGCCTGAGCAAGAATGAGACCTCATCTCTACTAAAAATAGAAAAACTAGCCGGACGCTGTGGCAGGCACCTGTAGTCTTATCTACTCAGGAAGCTGAGGCAGGAGGATGACTTGAGCCCAGGAGTTTGAGGTTGCTGTGAGCTATGACATGACAGCACTCTAGCCAAGGCAACAGAGTTGCCTTGTCTCAAAAAATAAACAAAATAAAATAATATAATGACCACCCAGTGCCCATCATGGTGCTGGCCTGCACTGGAAGAGGGCAGAGCCACAGAAAGTGTGGCAGTAGGACTTATACCCCCTTGCCATGTAGAACCCCAAAGAGGCAGCCAGACCCCAGGTGACAAAGGCACAGGGTGTCTAAGCAGCACTGCAGAGTTCCCTGGGCTTGACTACAAGGTGGGAGCTGTGGGATGATGACCATGGGCCCCAGAGTGGACCCTAGGCTACAAAAGGAATCTTTGCCAGCCCCTTGGTCAATAGAGGGATCCCTGTGTGCCCAAGAGCAGAGTAGAGAAAAAGCCAGACCTATAGAGCCTCAGATGGGCATCAAGGGAGGGCAGCAGGTAGGGGAAGATGATCAGAGGGCCCAGCACTGACCGTGACCAGGGCAGGCCCGCAGGCCCCATACCTGGGTCCAGGTGCTCTGCAGGAACCAACACATAACATTTGCAGCCAGGCAGTACAGGGGAGCAGAACACCAAAAGAAAGGGCAAAAAAGGAAAAGAAAAAGACAAAATCAAAATTAATAAGTTTAATTAAATAACTACAAGACAAAAGCTACATTGTCAAATTATAAACCAAACCAAGGATCACTTTAATGCAAATGCAGGCAAATTTTAATACATGTGTTAGAGTTCAGGATTCAGCCTCTGAAATTCAAAGTGCTGGGGGCCTGCCTAAATCTTCACATGTGCCATCCCCAAAACTTATATGCAAGGGAGGGGGTCCCAAAGTAATTTGAGATTACCTTTCTATAATCTGGGAGAATGAAGGAGCAAAAGAGAAGTTCAGGTAAGATACAGAAAAACGAAATTATGTTCCTCACACATTCCTTTATACATGCAGTTCCTGAGTTGCAGCTGTCACCTTGCAATGCCATCTTCAAACTCTTTTTGAGGGGGGCTGGGAGACTCATCCTACCCTTCAACACCCCTCACATGACAGTGGTTGAGTTCACTGGCCTTCCATACTTTTTTGTTGTTGTTGTTACAGTTTGGCTGGGGCCCAGTTCGAACCTACCACCCTTGGTATATGGGGCCAGTGCCCTACTCATTGAGCCACAGACGCCGCCCAGCCTTCCATCCTTTCATACCTCTGGAGCAGAGATCTGCCACCTCCTCTTCCTTTGGACCTAAATGAGTTAATCAATGTGAATTTAAGGAGTGAAAGCAGAGAGCTGGGTTCAAGTTTAGCCCTGCGATAGCCTCACTGTGTGATCCTAGGCAGGTGTCATCTCCCCTCTAGCCAAGTCTCAGTCTCTTCATCTGTGAAATGGAAAAACATTGCCTCCTGGGGCCACTGTGGAGACCATGGAGACCACAGCTATGTGAGCCCTGCTTTTTAAATCAACTGCAGGACGTTGGGGTTTGACTAAGAAAACAAAACCAAAAGAAAAAAGATTTGTGTTACACTATATGGAACCAGGGAGCTGGGTTTCATAATCAGCCCTCTGAGCTATGCCTGGGGGAGGTAAAGTTTGATTTTCCCCATGGTCTTCTTGCCAGGGCTCACCCTCTTTCACCCCCTGCCCCAATCAGTAGAAAGGAAGGGGTATGCAACTGGTGAGGAAACAGGTTGGGGTAGGTAGGAGAGCTGAGCAGGCTTGGCTCTGGGAAGCCTGAGTCAGCGGGCAGGGCGGGGCTGGTCCTCACATGCTTGGGGAGGAGCTGGTGCAGGAATGCTTCCCACCCAGGCCCAGGCCCTGCCCACTGCATCCTGGCTCCTGCTCTTGTGGACACTGCAGCTCAGCTCCAGCTTGAGAAATGGGAGGTATCTGGAACTTTATTAGATGGGTTCATCCAGGGGCCTTCAGAGGCAGGCTGCACTAGGGACTGGCTCAGGGGTGGTCAAGGACAGGCCACAGAACCTGCTCAGAGCTAGGCTCTGGCACCAGAGTATCCCCTGCCCTGCTAGGTGGCATGGCCAGCAGTCACTGCTCACTGGGCCTCAGTTCCACCAGTACAATGAAAAGTTAAACTTGTGTCTGATCATCCCAACTGCACCCTTCCCAGGGATGCTTATCCCACAAAGCTCTCCTCTGAGGTCTCTGATGGGCTGGCCTACAGACCTGGGAGATGATGCAGGTGTGGTCCAGGCATGGCCAAGCTTGTGACACCTCTGCCCTGTGCATGTGTGACTTTGTGGCTATATACATCTGAGTGTGTCACTATGTAAGGCCATGACCATGTGGTATGGCTGTGTGTGACCAAGCAGCTGAAACTGATGTGATGGTAACACGCTTGGAAGTAGCTGAGTATGGCCATGGTCGTAAACATGTTAACACTGTGTGGCAGGGCAGCTGGGGTGCAACTGTGAGCACATGAGCGTGCAGGTGTGGCCTCCATACCCATGCAACTGTGTGTGGTTGTGTCTGCTGCTGTTGTGCTTCGGAGACTAAGCGATCATGTCTGAGACTGTGTGGGTGTGTGAACAACATGCAGCTCTGTCACCAGATGGGGACTTGGTGCAGGGCTGAGGCCATGGAGCCACCTGTCTCTCTCAGGCCTGGCTCTGTTCCAGCCAATGGCACAGATACAGCATATCGGTTCATAGCCCTCCTGTGTCCAGGCGGTGACGGACTGCAGGAGCTGAGATCTGTATCCATCCCCAGCCCCCACCTGTAGTCACAAAGCAGACTCCTTTTCCTGGGCTGGGCCAAGATTGGGGACCAGGAGTCCCCCACCCCCAGGTCCTGGTAGCTGCCCACGCAGAAAGAGAAGCCTTGTTTTCCACCCCCCTCTGAGCAAAGTGAGGGAGGAAACTGGAGGCAGCTGGGCCCAGCTCAGTATGAACATCTGCCTGGTCTGTGATGAGGCCAGACAGCAAGCCCTGCCACCACCGGGATGGCCTCGATGCCTTGCTAAGAGGGGTTCAGTTAGCCCAGACAACCTCAAATTTCCCCAACACTGCAACCCACAGAAAGATAGAGATATCCTCAGACATCCTCACTCCCCACCCACACATCCGCCCTAGCCCGGAGGCCTCAGGATGCCCAGAGCAGGCCTGGCCCCATCCCAAGACATCACTTTCTGATTCTTCTCCTAGATCCAAGCCCCCCGGAGAAAAGTATCAGCCCAACTGCCTAACCTTGAGGATGACAGCCATAGTAGGTAGCCCTCCTGTCAAGGAAGGAACACAGGAGGGCAATGCTGCTCCCAAAGCAGGAAGCATTAGCAGGGGACTTTTCCAGTCACCGTGAGTTGAGAGGATTCCTGGCAGCCCTGCCCAGACTGGCCTGGGAAGGAAAACCCCCCACCCAGGGCCCCCTCTGCAGAAGACCACACGGAGGTCAGAGCTGAGAAGAGATTAAGAGTGGGAAGTTTCTTGGATGGGCTAGAAAAGGAAGGAAGGAGGACAAGGAGGAGGGAGGGGAAAATTACTCAAAAAGTCCGGAATCTGACCTAATGTTGACTCAGGGCCAGGGGGACCCACTTCAAAAGTTCAGATGCTTTTCCCCAAACAGGGAGCCCTGCCCACCACCTGCTGGCCCTTCCCCATCTCCCCTGCCATAAGCTCCCGGGCCCCTGACCTGGCCAAAACCCTCCCTGGTGGCCTAGAGCCTGGAAGCCTTGCTTCCACCGTGTCCCTACTGCCTCTGAAAGAGAACCACATCTCAGCCAGTGCTCTTCTCTCTTCTGTGGATGAACAGGCTCCTATCCATCCATCTTGACCAGGGCACCCCCAAAGGCATAGCTGGGGTCCTTTCCAGTTTCCAACATGCAGCCATGGCAGGGCTGAGCACCCAGGATGGCTTGGGGGAAAGACACAGTTTCTGAGTCCCTCCCACGCCTCCCTGCCTTGCACTAGGGCTTTCTGGGACATGGCTCCTGTCTATGGAGAGGAAGCACCTGTCTACTGGGATGTCCTGGGGCACAGCCTCCCGGCCCTTCCTCATATAACCCTCAGTCCTAGATCAAGGAGCAGCACAGACAAAGCCTTGGGCAGCATTTCACCCATTTCAAAGATAAGGAGAGTGAGGTCTGGGGAAGGAGTGCAGCCAGCCAGGGTCTGAGGCCACCTCCAGCCCCTCCTACCAATTAACATCTCCCATTGGCACAGCTGCCCCCAACTTTTAAGGTTCTGTGATAAATTTTTGCCCACTGTGATCTCAGAATCTGTTCCAAAGGCTCCCAGGAGCGTTCTATATTTGCCCCACCCTCATCCCTTCTGGGATCCAAACAGAAAACGTCATGTTTTTGTTGTCTTCATTGTAAAAGATTTATCAAGGAAAAAAGGAAGAAAAAAGATTCAAGCAGCAGCAGCTAGGAGCAGACCATGACACCTGGTGGGGGGGAGGGTAGTGGTGGCACAGGTCAGCTCCCCTGACAAGCTGCTGGACCACACCCTGGCCTGGGTGGGGAGGAGGCAATAACCCCTTGGGGATGTAAACATAGGTCCAAGACAGCACAATTTGACCAGGAGCTAGGGCACACATCACAGTGAGGCTGGCTGTGGGGAGATGGGCCTGGAATCCCTGGAATGGTGGTAAGCGGGCCCCTGTCTTTTTCTTCTTAGATTTCTCACTGTATAACTAGGACAATTTGGGGAAGACAGTGCCTCAGAGGCCAAGGGCTCTGGGAGCCTGAGGTCTTGGCCTGCTTGGAGTGTGGAGAGTTATTGCTAATGAACTCAAACATATGGTAATTTGGGAGAGTCTTTTCTAGGAAGGTGCCACTAGGTCTCTAGGATCCATAGTGTGTCAGCACCTTGAGCCTGAGGCGGGTGGGATGCTGTGCGGTTTCCTAACCAAGGGAGGATGGGGCTCAGCAGTGGGGTGCACCCAGAGGCCCACAGGAGGGAGCTGGCCTGCAGTCCCTCCTGTTGGGGACAGGGTGAAGCAAGGAAAGCCAAGGCTGCAGGTGGCTGCCACACAGGCTACGGTTTGGGGATTGGGCCACCAACCTTGCTCAGGAAAGGTAAAGGAGAGAAGTAGTTGTTTTTGTGCTTCTGTCCCTTTACCAAGCTATTGTGCTCCCCTGAATGTCCTTCTCCTCACTTACTGTAGGGCAAAACACTGCTTGAACATTGCCTCCTCTGTGGGGTCTTCCCTGACCAGCAGAATGCTGTGGTCCCTCTGAGATTCCAGGAACCCTGATTTAACCCTCTGTCATACTGCCTATCTCTGTTTCTGTGTCTGACCCCCACCTTGACTGAGGACTCCTCAAGGGTGGCACATCACAGCCCTGGGTGCCCAGTTTCTGATCCAGGGCCACAGCACACTTCAGTGTCTGCTGAGGACACAAGGCATGGTGGCCAGGTGAAGTAAGCACTATAGGCTCTAAAGGAGGCTAAGACCCTGGCCCAGCCCACACGGATCAACAGCCCAGGCCTTGGCCTGGAGGGTTCCTGGCCCCATTCTCACTCCAGCTATGCCCCTACTTCTAAGGGGTGAAGAGTTCCCCTGGTGTACCCATGACTCCTTAAAAGCTCCTTCTCTCAGGAGGCCACAGGCTGTTTACCTCACCCTACAACGACTACCCCTCCAGCTACTGCCAGGACAGGGAAACTGGGACACAGGGTGCACTGCAGTGACCAGGCCCAGGGGCAGGGAGGGCCTGGCACACTGGTCAGAGGCTGTCGTACATTCGCAGGGTCCTCTCCAGCTGCTGGCCCACCCGCTGGTAGAAGAGGATCTGCTGGCGCAGGTAGCTCTGCATCATGTG
The DNA here is from genome assembly GCA_963574355.1 of Loris lydekkerianus. Classification (NCBI taxonomy): domain Eukaryota; kingdom Metazoa; phylum Chordata; class Mammalia; order Primates; family Lorisidae; genus Loris; species Loris lydekkerianus. The sequence continues at coordinate 31,848 of CAUYPK010067193.1, read as the reverse complement.
CTTGAAGTCGAGCTCACGGCGCTGGTGGAAGTGGTTCATCTCGGCCTGCAGGGCGAAGCCCACCACGCGGCAGCGCCTGCGGATGCCGTCAGCCTCGTCCTGCATCATGCGGCCCTCGTCGCTCATGCGCTGGCTTTCCTTCACCTTGGCAAAGGCGCCTGGCCAGGCAGAGCAGAGGCAGCAGGTTAGGGCCCAGCTCCTCTTGCTCCTCTAGCCTCCCTGCACCCCGCAAGAGGAGACTACACCCTCATCAGCTCAATTCAGACCTCACTCCTGAACTCCATGGTCCAGCCACCTGGACGTCTCTGCCAGAAGGTTCCCCATACCTCACCCTCCCCAACCAGACACACCATCTTCCCTCTAAATCTGTAGTATCATCAGCAGCCCACATCTGATCCTTCAAGACATATTTATTTCCAGGACTGGGCTTTTCCTGTCCTTACCCTCATCATCTCTCACATTGGCTCCTAATTCAGCTCAAATACCACCTCCTCCAGAAAACCTTCCTTGCATTGGATACCTCCCAAAGCTCCCAGGCTCCCTGGGATTCCTTCTACCACAGCTGTCTCCACCCTGTGGTTTCTCTGTCTCTCTCTGGACTGTAAACTCAATGAGGACAGGGCCTGTCCTCATCTTCCCCGTGTCCCTGGTACCCAGAACAAGGCCACATGTCTGCTGAACTGATCCAACCCCATCCTTCACTGTACTACTGCGCCAGTCCCCCACGGCCTCCCCACCCTCAGAGCCTCTGAGAGGTCCTGGGCAGTGCCCAAAAGGGTCCCCTAATTTGGGTACCTTCCCTGGCTCCCCACTGATTGCAGCTCAAGGTCTACATCCACCTGCCTAGCCAGGAGGCGCTCTGGGAGTTGGCCTGCATGTATTCCACACTAACCCTGTGTTCATCAAACTCATTCAGTTCTTTTTCTTGCCTTCCTACCTCTTCCCACTGGATCCCTATTCATAATTCAAGGCTTCATCAGGCTCTACTTCTACAGTGGAGCCTCATGCAGTTCTCCCAGGGAAAATGTCTTCCCCATCTTTTCTCTCCCCTGCCTCCCATCCCCACCCAATCAGCACTTTGAAGGTCACATGCTGTGTCTCCCCTTTCCGACCCTGCTCCATCCTCACCCCAACCCCCAGGGGACTAGAGGAGCCTTTAGTAACAACCAGGTAACAGATGGGAGATGAACCTGGGCAGGAGACCAAATTTGGAAAAATCTGAATGAATCAACAAGCAGTTAGTGAATGAATTTCAGTTCTGAATTAAAAAGCATTTGACTAATCTGCCTGCAAGGCAGTGGGGACAGTTGCTGAAAAGGGAAAGCAGTACTCCTGTGCCTAGAACTGACTCCTGGGGGATACTGGGAATTCACTGTGCAAAAAAGATTAAGAGGTGGGAAAGGTTGTCAAGGAGGACAGCATATACCTTGAGCACTTCAAATGCACCCACTGAGTACAAACAGCACGCCCATTATCCATGCTTTCCACTTCTTAAGGAGGGCACTTGAGGGCCTTCTAGATGGTATTCCTTTGACTCTCATTCAAGTTGTCTGGTGCATTCAAAATGCATTGAGCATTTACTATATGCCAGGGATCCACATGCTAGAAATAACTCTGGATGCCTTTAGGAGGGTTAACACCCATACTAGTTGGCAAGTGCCTGGCTAATTGGCTACTGGTAGCATTTCAGGTAGACTCAAGATCAGAGAGTCTCCAGGGGCTGCTCACATAGCACCCAAAAGAAAGCTACAGTCCTCAGGTCCCAGCTCACTCAGTCCTTCTGCCACCTTCCCTGAACTACCCCTACTCCATCCCAACAGCCCAGCCCTGGACAGCAGAAAGGGATCACCCCAAGGCCTAAGAGGGACCCAGTAAGACAGCAGTCCCCAACCTTTTTGGCACCGGGGACAGGTGTCACAGAAGATAATTTTTCCACATATGCTGGGGGTAGGGTGGGTTTCAGGATGATTCAAGTGCATAACATCTCCACTTCAGATCACCAGGCATTAGATTCTTATAAGGAGCCATAATCTAGAACTCACACATGTGCAGTTTATAGTAGGATCTGTTCCTATGTGAATCTAATGTCACCCCTGATCTGACAGATGGCGGAGCTCAGGTGGTAACGCCAGCAATGGGGAGCAGCTGTAAATATGGATGAAGCTTCCTTGCTATTGCAGTCTGGCTCCTAACAGGCCACAGCCAGGGAGTTAGGGACCAGCCTGGGGGTTGAGACTGCAACAGTAAGAGAGTTCACAGCTGGAGAGGCACTAGAAGTCAGCTGTTCAACCCCCACTGCCACCCTACTATGTACAGAGGAAGCCAAATCCCTGAGAAGGGCCCCCCTTAAGTTAGGGTTGGTACCTGGCCCCCCACAGCAGGTGCTAGAGCCTCCAGAGTATGTGTGGGACCTCCAGACAATAGACAGAGGGATTCAAAAGGTCCCAAAGGATAGGAAGGATGGTAAGAAAAAAGGTAGAAAATAGCAGAACAAAGAAACTGGAATTAAACTTCAGTAAAAAGAACTTAACCTGAGTAAGAAAACTCTGAACTAGCCTGTATTCCACCTGCCTGAGAAAGTCTGGGTGTAGTGAGGGTGGATCTATATACCTGAGGCTTTTTCCTGCCTATGGCCCTAACAAAAAAGCCCCTTTTGTTAATGAGGAGCCTGAGGCCCAAATAGTGGGAATGAGCCTATGCAACTGCTATGTAACCAAAGACAAGACAGGGGGGACAGCAAAGGCCACAGGAGGAGGAGAGAGGCAGAGGCCCCACCCTGCTCTCCATCACTTCTCCACCCTATGACTCAGTTCTGGGGCCAGGACCAGCTAATGCTAATACATCCTACCCACCAAGGTGGAAGTCGGGGCTCAGGCCTATCCCACATCCCCCCCTATATTCTACAAAAAGACTCAAGCTGTGGACCCAAATGAGCCTTCTGCCTCAGCAGTTCTCCTGCAGGCTGAGCCCAGGAAAGGAGAAAGGAGGGTTGGAGCCCACCAAGTGCAGAGACTAGGGGTCCCAGCAGAGTCCCTAAGCCTCAATCCATCTTACCTTTACCTTTTTTTTTTTTTTTTAAAGACAGAGTCTCCTTTTGTCGCCCTCAGTAGAGTGCCATAGCATCCTAGCTCACAGCAACCTCAAACTCTTGGGCTCAGGTGATTCCCTTGCCTCAGCCTCCCGAGTAGCTGGGACTACAGGTGCTGGCCACAACGCCTGGTTTTTATAGATGAGGTCTCATTCTTGCTCAGGCTGGTCTTGAACTCCTGAGCTCAAGCAATCCACCCACCTCAGCTTCCCAGAGTGTTACAATTACAGGCATGAGACACTGCATCCAGCCTGCCCCTACCTCTTGGCAGTAGGTGCCAGCCACCCCAGGTTGGGGGCAGGAGGTCTGAGTTCTAGTCCCAGCTGTGTCCCCTCCAGCGAGCCTCTACCCTCACCTGGGCTGCATATCCCCCATGTCAAATGGGCCAGGTTGAACTAGATGTGATGCTGTTGACAACTGCTCACAACAGTATAGTGTTTTAGAGTTTCCATACCTGTAAAATGGGATAATAGCACCCGCCCTGTGGTATAGTTGTACACAGTTCCAAGGACCTCGTCTGACACAGAATAAGAGCTCAAGATGCTACAGGGTATGGTACTGCTTTTCTATCCATGAGCTTACAGCAAGTACCAGCTGGTGGCGGCACATGGCAGTATTATTCTTTGTTTATGTTAGCCTAGGAGGGGAAGTAGAGGGAGGGTTAGATGATGGCTCAGAACCATCAGTGGCTGGACCCACCTGTCCCCTAAGCAGGGGCTTTCCCCTACAAGAGCCACTTTGCCTTGGCCAAGCTGTGAGCCCATGGATGCTCTGTGGTCCTGGGCCTACCTCTAGTCCCAGAAGATGCCAGCTGAATAAGTTCAGGGGCACTACACGTTGCTCCCTGCCTCCTCCTTCCCCTTCTGGCTCATCTACCCCAGCTATCCATCCCTTGGGGAACTCCAGCCCCGTCTGTAAGGCACAGTGGAAACAGTCTGAGCTAGGGAGTCAGACACACCAAAGCTCGAACTCCTACCCTGCATACAGTCTCACCTCGCTGTGCCTCATCTGGAAATGAAAGCTATGACATTGACTTCCCTCATCTGGAAATGAAGGCTATGACATCAACCTCCTGACTTGTGATGAGGCTTAGGGACAATCCCTGGCCTTGCTGGCTCTCAGGTGGGGACCATAGGTCTTAGCTTGCCCTGGACAGTTACTTTCCCCTTGTTGCCCCATGGTAATTATTTTTAGGCCCCCTTTCACCCCTATAACTGCCCCAGTTTAGACATCTAATTATATGTATAATTATAGTATACATCTCTTAGGAGACATTTGGACTGGACTCCAGTGGGCAGACCAGGCTGATGGGCCTCATCTCAGCTCCAGCCAAGCTTCATGTCCCATTTTATTAATATAGAGACTTTCCCAAAGTCACCTCAGAGGCAAATTCTGTCCAAATCCTGGTCTCCCAACTCCCCCCACTGGCCTCCACTCTCCTTTCTCCCACATACACCTGCTGTCCATTCAGATGTCCAGACAGATGAGACATATCCAGGGGATCCAGGATCTGACTGTCCTGCTATTTCCTCTGAGAAAGGTTCCACTCGTAGGGCCAGCTTGGGCTCTCTCCCTGCAACCTCCTGTCAGGCTGTGGTCCCCAAAGCCTGCCCAGTTCTGTCTCAGCCAGATTTCCAGACCCCCTCCCTAGCTTGCCCTACACCACAGGCCTGGGTATGCGGAGCCCAGAACCAAGAGGAAACCCAAGAGGGCTTGGCCTGCTGGGGAGGGAAGCGCCAGGTGAGGGGAGGTGGGGCAGCCTGTACTTCAGGCTAAAGGTATCACCACAGAGGACAATAGCCCCTGACTCTTAGAAACACCTTAAGTGGAAACCCAGAAATGGCCTTCCACAGCTGTCTCCCTGCCCTAGGATCAGGAAGGCCAGCCTGAGCCTGGGAGTCCTGGGTGCTCTGGATATCAAATTGCCTTCATGCCCTCAGCTCTACTCTGGCTGCGGATCCCCAGCCCCTTACATGGGGGCAGATATTTAAGCACTGTGTCCCAGCCTCTTGCTGCCCACACAGGACTGAGCCACTGAGGAGCTGGTTGAACCAGCTTTCCCACTTCTGCACAAGGTGCCCAGAGCTCAGAGCCAGGTCTGAGGCATCATTTTGCTTCTGGGCCAGATGCTCCCCAGGTATCCCTTCCGACCCTCCTTTCCTTGTTTTATAGATTAGGAAACTAAAGTCCAGAAAGGCAAAAGTACTTCCCAGGGGTACACAGCAAATTGAGGGCAGAGCCAAGATGAGAGCTCAGGTTTGTGTCTCCTGGAACTGAAAGGAAGAAGAACAAAGGTAGAGAAGAGGAAAAAAGGGAGGTGGGGGCAAAAAATGGAGGAGAAAGTGAATACAAAAAGGAGGATGGGAGCTGGAGAAGTTCTAGAAGTCAACCTCTAAAGAAGGTAAAGGAGAGCAGGGCCAGCTAGCCCCACACTCTCCTGGGTAGTAGGGGGCATGTTTGCTGTCCCTCAGGCTCCATCCAGACGGCTGCCTCCTGGCTCCACCCAGAGTAAAACTCCCCATCAAGCCAGGCCTGACCTCAGGGCCTAAGGGCCAGGGAGCCAGCCCCACGCCCTGCAGAAGTTCTTCCAGAGTTACCAAGCAGCCCCAGGGAGGACCACACCTCTCTCCTGACATCTGCCCTCCTTGTAGTCCCCAGGACTCAGCCACCTGCCGGGTCAGCCCCTGACACACTCCTCAGGAAAGATAAGAAGGCAGGCTCAGGAAGCAGGATTTGGATGGGCCATGTGGGTAGTGCCCTGGACCCTTGGTTCCGCTCCTCTGGCCTAGCCTGGCGCCCCTGGGTGACCCGGAATGAGTCATTTCCCTGGCAGTTCCTTGACAGCCCCAGCAGTAACAGGCAGGGGCCCATCCTGTCCCTCCCCCACAGAGGAGCCATAAGAACTGAAAACAGGGCTGGGCTTGGAAGGCCACCAACAAGGACATGTTCCTGGGGAGATAGCAGGAGGACGGGGCAGTCCCATCTGAGCCATGGACTCACTGTGCAACCGCCCTTCTATGGACACTAGCTCCTTCATCTGCAAAACAGGGACAGAGATCCTCCCTCACACAGATAGGGAGCTCACAGATAGGGTACACAACCCATGAGAGCAGGCTCTGAAACTTCAAAGGTCAGAATGCAAGCTTGTGCAGAGGGGAGATAGGCCCACACTCTGTGCTCTCATTATCTGGGTCTGGGTCTGCATCCCCTATTAACCTCTGGGCTCCTCAAGGGCAAGGCCTGGGACCTGGTCATCTCTGTGTTCCCAGACCCCAGCCTGATACCTTGCAGGCACTCCACACACGATGCCATAAAGAAGGCAGAAATGAAGAAAATGAAAGAGCTGACAAGAAGGTAAATAAACACCAGGCTCCATGAGATCAGGGACAACCTTATTGTCCACATAATATCCCTATAACTAGAATTGCACCTGCCACACAACTGATACTCAACACACTTGTTGAATGAATTATAGACAGACAAAACGAGCTGCTCCACAGCTGTCCCCCTATCTCCAGCACCCAGCAGATAGGAGATGCATCCAGCAGACGCCAAGTCTTACCTTTCTGTAGGTGGATGATGTCGGGGAAATTGGAGAGTAGGCCCTGGTAGAGAGACAGCATGTCGAGCATCTGGAAGAGGTCATTTTTGGGCTGCTCAGCAAACATTTCCCCAATGGCTTCATACGTACGGCCCGTGTGAGAAATGGCACTGTTGAGGGCCTCAGAGCTAAAGGGAGGGTCCATCTGGAAAGCATGACTGATGGCCTGGAAGGCAGTGCCAAGCTTCTGGAATTCCTTACGGAAGCCCCCCACATGTTTACGCACCAGCTCTGATGCCACAGTGCTGAGCTGCAGGACACTATCATCCATCTTCTTGCTGAAGGCCTTAAAAGTGTCCACACGGTCCTCTACATCCTGCAGGTCCTGGTGCTCTGTGGGGATCTGAAAGGTGAGCAGGAAGCTAGCACCCACCATCTCATCCTTCTCGGCCCGGCGTTTGCCCATCTTCCACTGCTTGTCATCCAGGCAGCTGAGGAAATGCTGGAAGCCTTCATACTGGGACAGCACAGGGTGGCTAGTCATGTGGTCCATCCAGAGGATAAGTCTCCGCTTCCGCTTCTCAATGAAGTCCTCCTCAAAGCGGCCTGTGGCCTGCTTCTCAGGCAGGTGGGGCACCGAAATGACAGTGAATTTGTGTAGGAGGCGGTTATAGAGCCAGTCAAAGTGTTTATAGCGGCGATAGACTGGTGAGCCAGCATGGGTGGGGGTGAGCTTGTAGGAGATGTAGCTTTTGATCCCCTTAAACTTGGTCTGTTTGGTGGGGTCCTCCACAGAGCAGGCAAATGGGTGGGGGTTGGCCTTCCACTGGGGACCACGAGGACCCATTTCAATGGAGTATGTCTCAGCAATCTTGGCCATCATAGGTACATCACCCAGGATAAAGGCCTCTACTCCAGAACGCACAAAGCATGAGAAACGGTTGAGGTTGCGACCCACCACGCTGCCTCGCTTGGCAGATGCCAGGCTGTCCTGCCGCTCCAGGGGTGGCTTGGGCCGGAAGGCCATGTGCTGGCTAGGGTAGGCACCAGGGTAGGAGAGGTTGAGGGGGGGGTGCCCATTGGTGCCCAGCCCACCAGCCCGTGGCTCCTCCACCACTGTGCATCCATCATCCCAATCATCCCAGTCATCATCATCCTCCTCCTCAAAGCTGCCTTGGTTTGAGAGGAAACCACTGCCCCCACCACTCCTGGCCGGGCTGGCCACACTGGGGCTGTTGTACAAGCTCACCTGGGTGCCCAGGGAGCCTGCAGGGCTGCTGGAGTAGTCAGCATGGTTGGGGCTGATGCCAGAACGGATGATCTCCACGTAAGAAGCAGGAAAGAGCCCTGTCTCACCACGGCTGTTCTGGCCTTGCAACCAGCCGTCCAGTGAAGTCTCACTAAAGATGACCAGGTCCTCATCCTGCTGGATGCTGATTTCCTCCTTGTTCTCACTGTGGAAGTCATAGAGGGCTCGGCCTTTCAGTGCCATGTCTAGGCTGGGTAATAGAGAAAGATGGAAGGAGATGGTCCTGCCCAGACCATTCACTAGAATATCCAAGAATGTACTAGCAACTCAATGCCTGTTATACAGCTCAGTTTCTCGGCCCCCAGGGTGGGTTTTCAGCATCCACAAATGCTGTTCAGCCTGTTCTTCTTCAAAGCACTGCCCATGGCCCAGAAAGTGCCCCATCAGGTCTCTGGGCACATGCCTGTGAGCAGGGACGGCTCACATCCATAGTCTTCTTCCCCTCCCTCAGTAGTCCCTAGGGGGGTGGGGGGAGTCTCTGTTTCCTCCCACTTCCAGAAGAACAGTCAAGTGACCTGGAGAAACCAGCTCTGCAAGGGCAAGAATTCGACACTTTCCACTGAAACAATGTTCTAAAATAGAAGAGAATCACTGGGAAACCACCATTCCAGAAACCCAGCAGGATTCTGTCGTCCTCTGGCTCCCAGCTCCTTTTGGCTGCTCTGGCTTTGGGAGGCTCTCACATTCCTCTGCAGATCTGCCCCTTCCTCCTTCTTCCTCCTCCTCCTCCTAGGCCATTGGGTTTTCAAAAATCCAGAAAATTCAGAAAAGAGGGGCAAGGAGAAAAGCAGCAGCCTCCTGAATTGAGTCCAAGGGTGGATGTGTCCGGCTTCACAACGAGCCAGGCCGGGAAAACAAGGACTGAGGCTTACACAACAGGCCGCCAACTCTTCGACCCTGGCGGCGCAGCCGGGCCCCCCCGCCGGCTCGGTGGCCCTCTCCCCGCCCCGCAAGTGGCCAGCTCCCCGCAAGTGGCCCGCTCCGACCTAGGAGGGAGGAGGGGGCGCGGCGAGGCGCTTGGGCGACTTCTCGCCACTCGCTGACTGGTCTCTTTTGTTTGCCTAATTCGGTCTGAGTCCAAGGACTCCCGTCCAAAGGTACCTCGTTGGAAACCAGTAACCCCGCACCCGAGACTTACGACCTCCGCCCCGCACCCTTCGCGTGCACGCACACACTCAACAGTAGTTTGACGAGTGAGCTCCGGCGAGCAGATGGCGTGCCCCGCCGGGCGTCCGTCGGTCCTCCACTTTGCCCGGCGGGCTGGGCGGCGGGCTGCGTCCCCAGCCTGACTTCTCCCACACTCGCTGCCCCCTCTGCGCCGCCCAGCCCCAAAACAAAAAGGCGATTCCGGGAGGTGGCGTCCCGAGGAAGGAGGGACTAGTCGAAGGGGAGGTGAAGGCTGGGGAGAGGGAGGAAAAGCAGGCTGGGGAATTGGGCAAACTCCACCGCACTTCCGTGCGTCCCAGCTAGGAAGGGACCGCCCGGCTCCGCCCTCCCGCGGGCCTGGGGCGCTGGAGCCCGGCCCCCGCCCACTCCTCCGCACTTCTCTCAGTCTGCCGGGCGCCCTCACTTGCTAGCGCTCGGTCTAAAGAGAAGGAGAGAGACGAACCGAGAGCTTGGAGCCGTGAGAGCCCCCAGGACCGGTCCCTGGGACTGCCACCTCCCCTCTCCCACTAAGCCCGTCCACCCTCACCAGGAGACACCTCACGCCCCCAGGGATTTAAGCGCCACGCGGGGGAGCTCGCCAGCCGCCGCAGCCTCGCTTCCAGGACTGCGTCACCCTCCTGCCTTTTCCATGACGCAAGTAGAGTAAAACTCCCAAAGTTTGCAATGTGCGGGGCTGCAAGCGGGGCGCCAGAGCTAGGACGCGGGTGAGGGTGCGGGAGAACCGTTCCAGCCGGACAGGAGCAGAGCCATGGACGCCCCCTTCCCACATTCCTACTCGCCTCCCCACCCTCGACTGCTGCTCCGCCTGGACAGGGTTGTGGCGCGCGGGAATTGTTCAGGGCGACAGAAGCATCCTGAGTGTCTGTGGTGTCTGTCCTGGGATATCAGCCGCTGCGGGTCCCAGTTCCCTATAGCCAAACAAAACCAGGAGCGCCCCTCCCTTGGGCGACTTCTTTCAAGGGGAAGGAATCCTACGTCTGCAGCAACAGGGAACAAACCTAAGCACGAACCGGTTCCGTGTTGCTTTGTGCAACAGCGGATTCAAGATGTTCTGTCCTAGTCAGCAGTGGCAGAGAGAAATGGTCCAGCATATAGACTTACAGAAGAGGCAGCCGGGATTTGATCCTTGGTAGAATGTACGAGATACTTTGGGCACAGATTCTGCAAGGCACTGGGGAGTAAGGCAGTAGGAGTTCCTGCCCTGGGCGCTGACAGTCCACCTTCTTTAATTCATCTGTCTCATTCAGTCAGTCATGCACTTAAGCATTAACTGAGTATCTACTCTGTACCAGGCCCCTGATTTACAAAGCCAAAGAAGACATTATCCTTACCTCCCAAAGGCTCAGATATGTTGTGATAAACAGACAGATGCTCTCTACAGAGTGACGAGTGCCATAGAAAGTACATGTGAGGGCAACTACCCCAGGCTAAGTGGAGCCAGGATCTTCCTGGAGGAGGAGGTGCCTAAGGTCCTATCCTTTCCTGGCTATACCCTAGAGCCTTGTCACCTTCCTGTAACACAACTCTCTTCCCTTCATTCTCATTCTTCCCGGTTGTTGCAGATTAACTGGCATGAGATTGTAAGATGGGTACCTCTAGCTGTTTTGAGGGGCATGGTCCCCACACCTCTGGCTCCAAAACCCAATTTCACTCGTGCAGTGGGTGGATCTGTTCTCCCTGCGCAGGGCTGTCATATGACTGCAATAAAGGCTTGTGTATAAACCCCAAAAGTCCAGGTATTAATTTGCACAGAAAAATACAACTGTCAAGCAGAACTGAATTTTTGTCAAGGCAATTGGGGCTGCTCCTTGGGAAGCCCAGTTACCAGAAGGTTAGTTCAGGGAACCTGGAAACAATCCCCAAAAGGGGAAGAAGAGATGGTATGACAAGTCTGTCAGACAAGTCACCTTGAAAGCTTGTTCTCTACCATAGGGGCAGTCTTGACTCTAAAGACAGTTCAGCCCAGTATCTCCAAGATTAAAGCCTGAATATGTTTTCTTTAGCAACTTTTAGGACTGTCCTTTTCCTGTGATCTATCTTCTCTTCATATATCCTTTCTCCAAACTGGGTTTAATAATAGCATCTACTTCCTTAGTGCTTGCTCAATGCTAGACACTGTTGTATATACTTTACTTTTATTAGCTTTCTTAATAAAATCAATGGGATTTCTACTCACCCAACTGGGGTCCCAGTCCAGCCTTACCCCCCAAGGGGTGCCCGGCCACCACCTTCAAGGCCTTTGGTTAGTTTTCAAACACTTTACTCACAAATTTATAGACCAGTCATCTTGGATTTACTCCCATCTGTTCTAGTTGGGTTTTTTGTAACTCTCAGGAGCCACACTTCCAGATTTTTGTGGGGGAAACTCAGTTTTCAGCTCCACGAAGATTTCCAGAAGCTGTATCTTCCCATTCCTTCCTCTCCAGGAACCCTTTTCAGGCCTATGTGTAACAGAGTCCCATAGTTAGTAGTTTTAGGAAACTGCACTAACTTTGTGATCTCCCTATACCTTGCCCTTTTTTTTTTTTTAGACACAGAGTCTCTCTTTGTCATCCTCGGTAGAATGCTATCGCGTCACAGCTCATAGCAACCTCCAGCTCTTGGGCTTAGACAATTCTCTTGCCTCAGCCTCCTACGTAGTTGGGACTACAGGCACCCACCACAACGCCTGGCTATTTTTTTGTTGCAGTTTGGTCAGAGCCGGGTTTGAACCTGCCATCCTCGGTATATGGGGCTGGCGCCCTACTCACTGAGCCACAGGCGCCGTCCACCTTGCCCATTCTTTTAGAAAGAGTCTTTATTAAATTCTCACATTGGGGAGGCGCTGTCTCAAAAAATATATATATGTATATGGGCCAGGCGCCGGCCCCATATACCAAGGGTGGTGGGTTCAAACCCAGCCCCACCCAAATTGCAATTAAAAACATAAAATCAAGGCATCAGCAGGGATGTGTTCCTTCCCTAGGGAAGAATCCTTTTCCAAATTCCTAGGGGCTGCCCTTATTCCTTGGCTCTTAGATCCCTTTCATCTTCAAAGTCAGCAACTGCATCACTGGGACTTTTGTTTCTGTTATCACATCTCTGACTCTTCTGTCTGCCTCATTCACTTATAAGAACTCTTGTGACTGGCTGAGCGCCTGTAGCTTAAGTGACTAGAGTGCCAGCCACATACACCAGAGCTGGAGGGAAGGTTCGAATCCAGCCCAGGCCTGCCAAACAATAATCACAACTACAACCAAAAAAATAGTCGGGCGTTGTGGTGAGCACCTATAATGCCAGCTACTTGGGAGGCTGAGGCAAGAGAATCACTTAAGCCCAAGAGTTGGAGGTTGCTATGAGCTGTGACGCCATGGCACTCTACCCAGGGAGACAGCTTGAGACTCAAAAAAAAAAAAAAAACTCTTGTGATTATATGAACTCACCATGATAATCATCCCACCTCAAGATCTTTAACCATACCTGCAGTCTTTTTTATTATATGAGGTAATACAGCCACACATTCTGGGTGAACATGTTTAGGAGGCCACAATTCTACTTAACACACAATTCAAAAGAAAAAGACAAAAAACATAAAGAGGCATTTCATGGAGGAGGAAATACCTATGAAATTCATTTTCACCAGGGAATACGCAAATTAAAATCACAATGAAATACCATCACAGCCTTGGCACCTGTAACTCAGTGGCTAGGGTGCCAGCCACATACACTGGGGCTGGCAGGTTTGAACCCGCCCTGGGCCTGCCAAACAACAGTAACAACTACAAGAAAAAAATAGCTGGGCATTGCGGTGGGCACCTGTAGTCCCAGCTACTTGGGAGGCTGAGGCAAGAGAATTGTTTAAGCCCAAGAGTTTAAGGTTGCTGTGAGCTGTGATACCACAGCACTCTACCGAGGATAACACAGTGAGACTCTGTCTCAAAAAAAAATAATATTAAAAAAAAATCCAACAGAGAGCATGGCGGGTTCGAACCCAGCCCAGGCCAAACTGCAACAACAACAACAAAAAACAGCCGGGTATTGTGGCAGGCACCTGTAATACCAGCTACTCGGGAGGCTGAAGCAAGAGAATCACCTAAGCCCAAGTGCTGGAGGTTGCTGTGAGCTGTGATGCTATAGCACTCTACGGAGGGCAACAAAGTGAGACTCTGTTTCAAAAAAAAAAAAAATCCAACAGAAAAATGGATTAAAGTCAAACAAAGAAATATTATACAATAGGAAATAAGCTGTAATTACAGCCACATGTAACAAACTCCACACTATGTCTTCTATGCAACATTTCTCAAAGTGTTGTCACTTTGTATACAAACTTCAGTATGTATCCAGATTACCCCAGGATCTTCTTCCTTTTGGGAGGGTAGGGGGGACAGAGTCTCACTATGTGGCCCTTAGTAGAGTATGGTGGTGTCACAGCTCAGGCAACCTCCAACTCTTGGCCTTAAGAGATTCTCTTGCTTCAGCCTCCCAAGTAGCTGGGACTACAAATGCCTGCCACAATGCTAGGCTGTTTTTTTGTTGCAGTTGTCACTGTTGTACAGCATGCTCCAGGCCAGGTTCAGACCTGCCAGCCCAGCTATAGACACCGAGCCAGAGGATCTTCTTTAAATGCAGGTTCTGATTCTATAGGTCAGGAATGAGGCCTGAGATTCTGCATTCTCAATAAACTTGCTGCTGGCTACACTTAGAGAAAAAACATTGTGTAGTAGATCTAGAGATGTATTTTAATGATAAAATCATTTACTTTCAAAGAAAAGGAAATAAACATAAAATTCAGGAGAGGAGAGACATTTACTTCTGGGAAGAGGGAATGGCTGGAATAGGTATATGAAGTGGTCCTGGTGATGGTTTTTCTTTTTCTTTCCTTTTTTTTCTTTAGAGTCTCACTCTGTTACCCTGGATAGAGTGCCATGCCAACATAGCTCAAAGCAACCTCAAAATCTTGGGCTCAAGTGATCCCCTTGCCTCACCCTCTGGGTAGCCAGGACTACAGGCGCCCACCACAATGTCCAGCTACTTTTTCTATTTTTAGTAGAGATGGGGGTCTGGCTCTTGCTCTTGGTTTCTAACTCCTGAGCTCAGGGGATCCACCTGCCCTAGCCACCACACCCAGCCTGGTGGTGTTTTCTTAAACTGTTAGATTCGTGAGTATTGCAAGTTTACATACATTATTTTCTAGGAATCAAACACTTTGAAAGATGGTGGACAAGCATATAAAATAAAACAAAAATACCAGCAAAGTAACAGGTGGCGTCAAAGATGGGGCAAAAGGGGTTAAGGATCCTCAGACGTAAACATACGTAACTAGCTGAAACAGCGCTTAATTTGAAGGAATTAAATTTGAAATTTAATTCAATACTTGGTGGGCAGAAATCCACCACGTCAGGCTAATTCGTTCGAACTAAAGGATAACCGCTGCGCCTGCCTGGTGAAGACCTGACATTGACCGGCGTCGGTAGGTAGTAACCCAATCAAACAAGCCCCCAGTCACTCCTCTTCCTCAGAATTGGCCTCCTCAGCTCTTGCGGGGGCACTCTCCTCAGAGTCCTCAAAGGGCAGAAGACTAAGAAGAAACTATTACCGCACTACAGGTCGCTCTTAGCTACTAAAATCCTCCAGGAGACACATCAGAACCCGACCCACACAGCCTTTCTCAGGGCTTCTTCCTCCTCCCTGGGCGAACGCAAAGAGAAAAAACGCGAGATACAGACGTAAAGGCGTGGCCTCATTCTGACCAATGGAAAATGAGGGCATGGCTTCGAGCCTTTCCTTCATTGGCCCAGAGTCTGAGAGCGCCCTGGTCTTAGCGCACCGCCGCGGAAGTTGCCCAGTCGTTTGAAGACGCTCTTAGGTTTAGGATCGGCCGGTTGTACGGTCGCCATCATGGTGCGGAAGCTTAAGTTCCACGAACAGAAGCTGTTGAAGCAGGTGGACTTCCTGAACTGGGAGGTCACTGACCACAACCTGCACGAGCTGCGAGTCTTGCGGCGTTATCGGCTGCAGCGGCGCGAAGACTACACGCGCTACAACCAACTGAGCCGTGCGGTGCGTGAGCTGGCACGGCGTATCCGTGACCTGCCTGAGCGCGACCCCTTTCGCGTGCGCGCCTCGGCTGCGCTGCTGGATAAGCTGTATGCTCTCGGCCTGGTGCCCACGCGCGGCTCTCTCGAGCTCTGTGATTTCGTCACGGCCTCCTCCTTCTGCCGCCGCCGCCTGCCTACAGTGCTCCTCAAGCTGCGCATGGCGCAGCACCTCCAGGCTGCCGTGACCTTCGTGGAGCAAGGCCACGTGCGCGTGGGTCCCGACGTGGTTACTGATCCCGCCTTCCTTGTCACGCGCAGCATGGAGGACTTTGTCACTTGGGTCGACTCTTCCAAAATCAAGCGGCATGTGCTAGAGTACAATGAGGAGCGCGATGATTTTGACCTGGAAGCCTAAGTAGTCTCCCTTTGTCCACGCTGCTCTTTACAGATGGGAACACAGAGGCCTGATGCTGGAGAATCTGTGAGGCTACTCTTCCCGCGACTGTTATCAGCCGTCAGCTGGTCATAGGTTCTTACGAACTTAGTTCCTCAACTGCAGGCCATGCAACAGAGCCAAGGGAGGTGCGTCCCTGTTTTCCAGAAGTTTTTCTTGAGATTTGGACTACTGATAATTAAATG
The DNA here is from genome assembly GCA_963574355.1 of Loris lydekkerianus. Classification (NCBI taxonomy): domain Eukaryota; kingdom Metazoa; phylum Chordata; class Mammalia; order Primates; family Lorisidae; genus Loris; species Loris lydekkerianus. Next base: position 16,087 of record CAUYPK010067193.1, on the reverse strand, counting down.
ACTGTGCCTTGGGAGACAGGAGGAAGTGGTTTTGTGCTGCACTGGGGAATTGTTAACTTCTTGTGCCTGAAACATGGTAGTGTAAAAGCAAGAACTACCCCCTTCACGCCCGTTTCCCTTTATCTTCTTGTAACAGGACTGGTCAATTTATTTAACTCGAATTCTTGTTCACAGCCATGATTAAACTGTGTGCACATGATAGAGAGTTTGGGCTCAAGTTTTTGTTAAGTGGGTGGACTTAAGTGTTCCGCGTCTCCTTCCACTCTTTTTTTTTTAAGAGACAGTCTCACTTTATTTCCCTTGGTAGAATGCTGTGGCGTCACAGCTTACAGCAACCTCCAACTCCTGGGCTTAAGCGATTCTCTTGCCTCCGTCTCCCGAGTAGCTGGGACTACAGGCGCCCGCCACACCTCTTAGCTATTTTTTTGTTGCAGTTTGGCAGAGGCCTTGTTCGAACCGCTGGCGCCCTACCCACTGAGCCACAGGCGCCGCCCTCTCCTTCCTCTTTTAAAGAATGCTTTTCAAATCTCGATAAATGGCCCAACTGCTTTGTAAGTGCAGTTTGTTGTCTGTTTGGTTTTCTACATAGGGTTATATCTATACATCTCCCTCCAGAATCCAGAGAAAAGGAATAGGGTCACCAGCACCCTGCCTGTGTGTGAGGTCTGTAATAGGGGTTGCTGCATGTGGAGGATGGCAGGATGTTGTACAGGACTGGGCAAATTTGTCACTTTACCAATCCCTTCCTTGAAATGAATGTTTTGGCAGAGCTCTTCCCCACAGGGCTTCCTGTTGATATTTTAGCCCCAGGAAATACCAAATTAGAGCACTGAAGTGTTTGCTTGCCTAAGGAAATAATCACCCTGTAGTTTAGCCATCTGGTGGTTAGAAGTGGCTCAGGAGGTTTCTGGAAACTTAGATGTTCTTAGAAGTGGTGGAGAATTAAGGAGAGTAGGGAGACTACCAAGTTTTACCTAAAATTTCTAACAAGAAACAGAATGCTAAGGTAAGAGGATTAGCTTTCCAGGGGTGAGGTAGCATTTGGCAAAGAAATGATGTAGGGGAAGATAACATGGGATGATGAAAATAGGGAATCCTACTATATGTCAGGCTTAGTTTCAAGTGAATTAATTTTTTTTTTTTTTTTTTTTGTAGAGACAGATTCTCACTATACCACCTTCGGTAGAGTGTGGTGGTGTCACAGCTCACAGCAACCTCCAACTCCTGGGCTTAAGTGCTTCTCTTGCCTCAGCCTCCTGAGTAGCTGGGACTATAGGTGCCCACCACAAAGCCAGGCCATTTTTTTGTTGCAGTTTGGCTGAGACGGGGTTTGAACCCGCCACCTTCAGTATATGGGGCTGGTGCCCTACACACTAAGCCACAGGTGCTGCCCATGAATTAACTCTTAAACCTCCCAACAATTCTAAGAAGTAGAGAATCCAACTGGGCACCTGTAGCTCAGTGGTTAGGGAGCTGGCTACATGCTCTGGGGCTGGTGCTAAACAAACAAACAAAAAATAGCCAGGTGTTGTGTCAGGTGCCTGTACCTGTACTCCCAGCTACTAGGGAGGCTGAGGCAAGAGAATCACTTGAGCCCAAGAGTTTGAAGTTGCTGTGAGCTCTGATGCCACAGGACTTTACAGAGGGCAACAAAAAGAGACTCTGTCTCAATAAAAAAAAAAGAAATGGAGAATCCAGTTATTCATCACTTTTCAGATGAGGGAGCTAAGGCAGAGATGGGTCAAATTACCTAAGAATGCACAACTGCTAAGTGGTGAACTGGGATCTGGCTCCCTCTTAAGAGACTGTCAATGTCAGCACAATCAACCCTTGCAGTGTGTCAGAGATTAGAGTCTGAATTTGAGTTTACAAACCAGCAGGGAAAAGCAGCAGCACTATGCAATCTGATAGGTTTTGACAGGATGCTGTATAAAGGTTTGAGCAGGAAGCAAGCATTGAAGTGGGAAGGCTTTAGGGGAAAGATATTCAACTTAAGGGGAAGAACTAAGTTTGGGGGGGGGAGTTGTTTGTTTGTTTTGTGGAGACAGAGTCTCATTTTATCACCCTCGGTGGAGCTGTGATGTCACAGCTCACAGCAACCTCCAACTCCTGGGCTTAAGCGATTCTCTTGCCTCAGCCTCCCAAGTAGCTGGGACTACAGGCACCCACCACAGTGCCTGGCTAAGGAACTAAGTTCTTAAGCTAGGGTGCCATGTACTGTTCCCAGCAACTCTGCAAGGTAGCTGTTATGATTCATAACTTTTCCCTTTGGGAAACAGAATTGGAAAAAGAACTTGTCTGAGGCTGAGGTTCCAAGTCCAGGCTCATGTGATGCCAAAGGCCATGTTCTTTTCAGTGCTGTCTCTTTAGAAGTGAAAAGAGAATCCCACTCTTCAGCTGTGGTGGCTGGACACAGTCTCAACCCATTTCAAAACATATTCTCAGGCCTCTCAGAGTTTTACATCTCATAGAGAGAGAGTAAGGTGACTGCAAGGCAGGACCCTCCTGTGGCTCTACAGCTCCCACCACGGTGTGGCAATATATCAGCCCCTTTGTAGTACTGAAGCCTGTGCCCATAATTCTAACACATACAATCTCAAAAGCCTCAAAAGTTCTCTTGAAGGAAACTGGGCTTAAATAAAGTCTTCTTTCTCCCTTTTTGTACAAGATGTGAAAGAAAAGACTTGCCAGAGCCAGGCACAGCAGCTCACACCTGTAATGCTAACACTTGGGAAGCTAAAGGGCGGATCACTTGAGGCTGGCCAGGAGTTTGAGACCAGCCTGAGTAACATAGTGAAATCACCCCCTCTTCTATAAAAAAATAGAAAAATTTGGCGGCGCCTATGGCTCAGTGGGCAGGGTACCGGCCCCATATACTGAGGGTGGCGGGTTCAAACCCAGCCCCGGCCAAACTGCAACAACAAAAAAAAAATAGCTGGGCGCTGTGGTGGGCACTTATAGTTCCAGCTACTCGGGAATCACCTAAGCCCCCAGAAGTTGGAGGTTGCTGTGAGCTGTGTGACGCCACAGCACTCAGCTGTAATAAAGTGGGCAATAAAGTGAAACTGTCTCTACCAAAAAAAAAAAAAACAACAACAAAAATTACCTGGCTATAGTGGCTTGCACCTGTAGCCCCAGCTACTTGAGAGGCTGAGACAAGAGGATTCCATGAGACCAGATGTTTGAGGTTGCAATGATTTATGATGACATTATTGCACTCTAAAACAGAGAAACAGAGCTAGACTTTGTTCTGGAGAAAAAAAAAATAAAAGATTACCAGAACAAGTAAGCAGAAATGTTAGGCTACAAAAAAAAAAATCTGTGCAAGACAATGATTCAGAAAGTAGGCTCTAGGACCAGTCTGCCTGGTTTAAATCTTGACCTCTTGAGTTTAGCTAGCTGTGTAATCATCATAAAAGCATAGTAGGAGATGGGGGCAGTTATTATTATTATTATTTTTTTTTTTTTTTTGAGACAGAGCCTCAAGCTGTCGCCCTGGGTAGAGTGCTGTGCCATCACAGCTCACAGCAACCTCTAACTCCTGGGCTCAAGAGATTCTCCTGCCTCCACCTCCCAAGTAGCTGGGACTACTGGCACACTTTGTGCAAGTCCTGTTCACTGGCCTCCTGGCCTCCACACTTGCTTGGCTATATTCAGCACTCTACCAAGTAGCTGGTGTGAGCTCTCTGAAGCTCTGGAATCCAGCTATCTCATAACTATTTAAAAACCCTCATCTGCAACACAGGTAAAATCCAAACCCTCCACTACAGCCTATAGCCCTCTGTCTCTGTGTCCCACCTGCCCCTGTACCCTTGCTTCCCTCTGTTCTCCCCTCATACAAAGCCTTTCTTTGCACATGCAGTGCCTTCTGCTAGAAATACTTGGCCCCTCTGTCCTCATGGCTGGTTCCTTCTGGCCATTCAGATTGCCACTCAAATGTCACTTCCTCAGTGTTCCTGAACACTCCAAGCCCAGAAGCCCCCATACTCCCTCCTTCCCAGCCATCTGGGCTCCTTGGCGTTCATCTGTATTCTGTTACAGTATTTATTTTTCTCTATGGCAAGAGGGTTGTAAGCTCCCAGAGGGTAGGGATCTTGCCAGTCTTGATCATTTGAGTATCTCTTGGGCCTGACAAACAGTAGGCATTAACTACACTTTGATAATTGACTGACAGAGGATACTTCAGGGTACTGGCAAGAGCATCTTCTATCAGAAAGACTAGACACCTTCCTAGTCTAAACTTTCTTTATTCTAGGTAGAGATTCCCCTTCCCTTGGACACTTGCCAGAAGATTTTGGGGAGCAAACAGATTCTACCTTAAATGACATTGAATACTAGAAGCAATTCTCTAGCCTGAGCCTCCCAAGTAGCTGGGATGACAGGCGCCCACCACAGTGGCTATTTTTTTGTTGCAGTTGTCATTGTTAGCAGGCCTGGGCTGGGTTCAAACCCGCCTGCCTTGCTGTATGTGGCTGGCGCCCCTCCCTAACCACTGAACAACAGGCGCCAAGTCCATCCGGCTCTTTAATTAATTAATTTATTATTATTATTTTTTTTTTTTTTTTTTTTTTTTGCAGTTTTTGGCCTGGGCTGGGTTTGAACCTGCCACCTCCAGCATATGGGGCCAGTGCCCTACCCCTTGAGCCATAAGCACCACCCAACCATCCAGCTATTTTTAGAGACAAGGTCTCACTCTGGCTCAGGTTGGTCCTGAACCTGTGAGCTCAGGCAATCCACCCACTTTGGCCTCTCGGAGTGCTAGGATTACAGGTGTGAGCCACCATGCTGGGTATTTTTCAGGTTTTTTGTTGTTGTTGTTTTGTTTTTTACAAGTGATTCGATTTAGAGACATTAAGCACAGGTATGTGGCCAACATTGTGAAGGTAAAGTTCCATCTTCCTGGAACATCAACTGGTTCCAAATGAACCCCTGGGCCAGGTGCCACTTTATTTTGTTTTGCTTTCTTCAGTGATACGGGAAGTTATTCAGCTAGGTTTGAGTGGACTGGAACTTTTCCTGGATCTTGGTCCGTGAATTTGGAGACTTCTTCCTCAGTATCAGTCTATTGTTTAAAGTATTTGTTCTTTTCTGTGCAGTAGATGTGATCTCCATGGTGTGGGACACAAAATATTGTTGTCAATTTCCCTAGTGACATCAGGCGCTGGACTTTTCTGTCAGTTTCACAAGTCAAGCAAACATAATCTTTTATTTGTGGATGTACCAAATAAATAACCTAGTACACAACTTTCCTCAGCCTAGCCATTGAAAGACAGAACCACCAAGTAAATTTTTTTTTTTTTTTTGTAAAAACAGAGTCTCACTATGTCACCCTTGGTAGAGTGCCATAAGTTCACAGCTCACAGCAACCTCCAACTCCTGGGCTTAGGCGATTCTCCTGCCTCAGCCTCCCTTGTAGCTGGGACTACAGGCGCTCACCACAACCCCCAGCTATTTTTTTGTTGCAATTTTCCCGGGGCCGGGTTTGAACCCACCACCCTCCATATATGGGACCAGCACCCTACCCACTGAGCCACAGGCACCTCCCCAAGTAAATTATTTTTATTTATTTATTTTTTTTTCAGATGGGATCTTGCTGTGTTGTGCCCAGTGGACCAAACTCCTGGCCTCAAGCGATCCTCCTGCCTTACCCTCCCAAATAATTGGGACTATAGGCATGTGCCACTGGGGTCCAGATAATTGCCTAATTAAATTCTGAGGTCCACAAAATTGAGTCTTCTAGGGTCCCCACCCTTTACCAGCTTGGTAATGACCTTTTGTTAAATCTAATCTCTTGTTAAGTCCAAATGGATGGTATCACGTATATAAAATATGCAAGTACCCTGGCCAGGCACAGACTCACACCTGTAATCCAAGCACTCTGGGAGGCCAAGATGGGTGAATTGCTTGAGCTCATGAGTTCAAGACCAGCCTGAGCAAAGCAATATTCTGTCTCTAGTAAAAATAAAACTGAGGCAAGAGGATCGCTTTTGTCCAAGAATTGGAGGTTGTTGTGAGCTATGATGACCCCATGCCACTCTACCCAGGGCAACTGCTTGAGACTTTGTTTTTTAAAGAAAAATGCAAGTACAAAAATATATATATATTAATACAAATTCATATCTTGGCATCCCTTGGACTCAAAATGTGTCAACTTTGGCTATTTTGTTTCTGCAGTTACTTAACCTGAGATTCAGTCTATTTCCCTTATTACAAGATTAAATGAGATAATGGGTGTGCAGCAGTATCTGGCTCAGTGTTTGCATTTAGGTTGTTGTTGTTGTTGTTGTTGTTTTCTTTTAGACAGTCTATGTTGCACTGGGTAGAGTGCAGAGCCGTCACAGCTCACAGCAACCTCAAACTCTTGGGCTTAAGCGATTCTCTTGCCTCAGCCTCCCATGTAGCTCGGACTACAGGCGCACGCCACAACACCCGGCTATTTTTTGGTTGTAGTTGTCATTGTTGTTTGGAAGGTCCGGGCTGGGTTTGAACCCGCAAGCTCCGGTGTATGTGGCTGGCGCCCTAAGCCGCTGAGCTACAGGCGCCGAGCCTAGGTTTTAATTTTGCATTTCATCATTCTGGCCGCTCAGAGGCTGCAGCGTGTGTTTTGCAGTTTTTGGCCGGGGCCGGGTTTGAACCCACCACCTCCGGTATATGGGGCCGGTGCCCTAACTCCTTTGAGCCATAGGCGCCGCCCTGTAGCATGTTTTGATTAGGTCTCCTAACTAAATCTTGGCTGCTTCCCTCAATCCCTTGCACCAATTCAATCATTCCTTCATCCAAGGTCTACTTAATGCCATCCCTTGTGCTTGCCACTGACTATACTTAGTAGGAGTTAACCCAGGTCTCTGCCATTGCCAAACCGAGATCCGGAGAGGAAAGAGAAACTCTTCAGTAAACGAGCTATGTTCCTGGTTTTGTAAGAGTGAATGGGAAGTGAACGTCTAATGGTCTGAAACTTGGGGTGTGACGGGTGAACGGAGTTATCTAGGCAACTGGCACTACTAGTATAAAAGCACGGGCACTGGAGAGGAAGCAAACTCTTGGTGCAGCTCGAACGACTCTGAGGGTCCGGGGAAGGCGGTGGGGCCCAGGGCTTTGAATGCCCTGCCACGCGATGTGAGCACCTCCTATTGGGAAAACGAATCCGGAGGAGCTTGTGCTCCGGAGAGAGAACTCGGCCTGTCCGAGTTATCTGGCACGATTGTGCAACGCAAATACAGGACGATCCCCTCTCTGGCTTAAACTGCAGCCGTTGAGGGCGGAAGTAACCGCCACCAGGAGACAAAACTCCCGAGGATTGTAGCCAGAAACTCCGGGCACGAGGCCTGTGGGCCCAGCGGAGCTGCAGCAGCAAAGGGGCGGGCCCGAATCGTTCAGGGCAAGTGATTGGTTGGCCCCCGGCGGCGGCGACACAGGCGCGTGCAACTGTCACCTCGGTCCGGTGAGTTCTGGGTTGGAGCCCGGGCCCCGCCTGCTCCACAGCTCCCTCTCGTCGCCGGACCATGACTCTCTCCGGCTGGCTCCGCACTCTAGCCTCCCGGGGCGTCCTCTGGAGGGGCAGAGCCCAGGCACGAGCCTCCCCTTGGGAGCGTTTCCGTTTTTCTGTCCCACGCTGCCTGGCCAGGACCCCTGAAGGACTTTTGTGGAGGAGGGGAGGATCGTGCAAGGCCTAGATGACCTCATTCCTAGAAAAAGGCAGTGTGGGGCGGTGGCTGGGAGATCGGCCGAGTGGCACAGATAAGTCTCCGAGACTGGAGCCGGTTAATCTAGGTTGGGAGACGCGGCTGATGCCTGGATGCGGACCTGAGGGACGTGCGGCAGCGACGCCGGAAGAGGCGGGGAAAGGACAAGGGGGTGGAGCAGGAGGGGCGGAAAGAAGTGGGGAGGGTATGGGGCACAGGGCGGGGCCTGGGCGGGGCGGAGGATTGGGAATTAGACTCGTGGATTCTGACCCAGGATAAGATCACCTGGAGCTAGGGTCCCACAGCCTGGAGCCAGCATCAGCTAAGCTATGGGTTGGAAGAGCCTGAGCCGCTTAGAACAGGAAGCACAGGGACCCGTTTCAGGGTCCAGGGCTTCAGTTTTAAGGATTTGTGTGGTTTTGGCAGAGCAGATAATGCATGATGATGCCTCTTAAAGGTGCTTTGGATTTGGCCTTTGGTAAACTGAAGGCTCAGTGAATTTTTAAGAGTTTCTACTATGGAAAGTGTTTTCTTTTTTTATTTCCTGAGACAGAGTCTCACTATGTCGCCCCAGTAGTGTGCTGTGATGTCACAGCTCACAGCAACCTCAAACTTTTGGGCTTAAGCCATTCTCTTGACTCAGCCTCCCAAGTAACTGGGACTACAGGCCTCCGCCGCAGCGCCCAGCTATTTTGTTGTTATAGTTGTCATTGTTTATCAGGCTCTAGTTGGGTTCTAACCCGCCAGCCCCGGTGTGTGTGGCCAGCGCTCTAACCACTGAGCTACGGGCAATGAGCCATGGACATTGTTTTCATATATACAAAACGGTGAATAAAAAGTGCCAGGCTCTGTGGGTCACCCTTGTTATCCTAGCACTGTGGGAGGTCGAGGTCTTAAGCATAAAATGTGTCAACTTTGGCTATTTTGTTTCAGCAGTATAGTAATAGCAACTTAACTTCTCCATAAACAAATTCAAACATTTTGTTGAAAAGCTGTGACTTTGGCCAAGTTACTTAACCTCTCTGAGATTCAGTCTATTTCCCTTATTAGAAGATTAAATAAGGTAATGGTTGTACAGCAGTATATGGCTCAATGTAAGCATTCAGGTGACTCTGTAAAAAGAATAGAAAAATATTAGCCAAGTGTTGTGGCAGGCGCCTGTAGTCTTAGCCCCAGCTACTCAGGAGGCTGAGGCAACAGGATCTCTTGAGCCCAAGATTTGACATTGTTGTGAGCTATGACACCATGGCATTCTACCCAGGATGACAGAGTGAACTCCATCTCAAAAATTAAAAAAAAAAAAAAAAAGTGCAGAAAAGCAAAGAAAATAGCATACCATTATAGGTGGTTTCGATGGCATACCATACAGATCACAAGTGCTCCTCCTAGGGCCTCAAGAATCATCCAGGAATAGCTACCCCTTGTTGCTGTACAAATATTTTAAGACATACATTAAATTTACACTGAAATATGTTAATCTTACCTACTAAAACAGTTCCTTTCATGTTTGAACTGTATATAGTTTCAGTTATGCAAGATGAAAACAGTTCTGGAAACTGTTTTCACCAATGTTGAATGTACTTAACACTACAGAACTTTGCACATAAAAATGGTACAATGGAGCAGTAAGCTAAAAGAAATGGTTAAACTGTCTGGATGTGGTTGCTCACACCTGTAATCCTAGTACCATGGGAGGCTGAGGCAGGAGGACTCTGAGCTCAAAAGTTTGAGACCTGCCTCAGCAAGAGTGAGACCCCAGCTCTACAAAAAAAATAAAAATATAAAAACTGCCCATTAGCTGGTCATTGTGGCAGGCGCCTATAGTCCCAGCTACTTGGGAGGCTGAGGCAAGAGAATCGCTTAAGCCCAAGAGTTGGAGGTTGCTATGAGCTGTGATGACACGGCATTCTACTGAAAGTGACATGGTGAGACTCTGTCTCAAAAAAAAAAAAAAAAAAAGTAAAAGAAAAAAGTGGCCAGGCATCATGGTCCCAACTACACTAGAAGCTGAGGCAGGAAGATTGCTTGAGCCCAAGAGTTAGGTGTTGGGGCCCTAACTTGGCGTCCATACCTCAGTGGTTAGGCAGCCTGCCACATACACCGGGACCAGCAGGTTTGAACCCAGCCTGAGCCTGCTAAACAACAATGACAACTACAACAACAGCAACAAAAAGGAATAGCCTGGCATTGTGGCAGGCACCTGTAGTCCCAGCTACGTGGGAGGCTGAGGCAAGAGAATCGCTTAAGCTCAAGAGTTTGAGGTTGCTGTGAACTGTGATGCCAGGACACTCTACTGAGGACGACATAGTGAGACTGTCTCAAAAAAAAAATTAAAAAGAGTTAGCAGTGAGCTATGATGATGCAACTATACTCTAGTCAGGATGACAGAGTGAGACTCTATCTCAAAAAATAAAAATAAAGTTAAGCTGGCTCAGCGCCTGTAGCTCAGTGAGTAGGGCGCCAGCCGCATACACCAAAGCTGGCGGGTTCGAGCCTGGCCCCGGCCTGCTAAAACAGCTGTGAGAACTACAACCAAAAAATAGCCAGGAATTGTGGCAAGTGCCTGTAGTCCCAGCTACTGGGTGGCTGAGGCAAGACAATCACTTAAGCCCAAGAGTTGGAGGTTGCTGGGAGCTGTGATGTGACAGCACTCTACTGAGGGTGACGTAGTGAGACTCTGTCTCAAAAAAAAAAAAAAAAAAAAACAAAAAACCCAAAAAGATGAGAAAAGAGAATAATTCCACTACAGGACTGGAAGTGAGCAAGGTAACTCCGAAGGCAAAGGGGCTCAATGCTGGTTGAGATATTCTAAGGAGCTGGGGGGTACACAGAGCACAGTGGAACTGGGCATTTATCCACTGGCTCCCATCCCCTGTTGGGGGAAGGTTGCCCAATGGGACATTAACTCCCTGCACTCCCAGTTGTACCTGACATAGTGGAGGTGGCTCTGGAGGCCCAGAGAACATCCGCAGGTGCAGAAGCAGAGAGCCCCTGCGTCATGCAGAGAGCCCCTGCGTCATGCTGGGAGCTCCCTGAGGACTCAAGGAGAGCAGCAGCAGCTTACAGTACAGATGGCTTGTCACCACTGGCTGCCAAGCTGGACAGCTGCTGTCATCATGTACCACCATGTCTTTGTCAAGACTCAGGTCACCTCAGAGCAAACCAATGGCATGTGAAGGCAGAGTTATGACTCAGAACTTCCACTCCAGCTAGGGCTGAAATCAGCAATGGCCAAAGGGGCATGTGAGGACACTGACTTGCCACTGAGTTGCCTGGAGGATAAGCAGGACACAGGGCTTGGATTCCTGTAATGGAAACTTTCATTCCAGAACAGGTGCTGGCACGTCATAGCTGTGTGACCTTGGCCTCGTCCCTTGACCTCTCTGAGACTCAGTGTTCTTATGTAGAGAATGGAGCATGGTCCAGGTGTAGGAGGACCATGGGGACATAGCTTCTCACATCTCTCACCTACTGCTGAAGGGTGGGGAACTAGAACAGTTCTGTCTGGAGGGTGATTTGTATCTTAGATTGGTACATTCCACTGGAGCCAAAATTCACTAGTATCTAGTGTTCTAATAAAGTAAGTGTGGGTATGTACTCAAGTTTGGTCATGAGGATGTTTGTTCCAGCTTTGTTTATAGTGTTAAATAATAGGATATTAATAAAATAGTGGGACATTAGTAAGATGGAATTTTATGCAAACATGAAAAAGGATGTTGTAGAAGACTACTTAATGACATGGAGTGATGTTCACAATCTATTAAAAAGTGAAACAAGCAAGTCCTGAAATGGTATTCCAGCACGCGTCCAGCCCATGCACACATGCATGCATGGGGCAAGACTGACGAAAAAGACTTTAAGGTCCAACACCAAACTGTTAGTATTAGTTTATTGTGATGGGATACTGGTAATTTTTATTGCCTCTTTACTTTTACACATATTCTGATGCTTCTACATTGAACATGAAGAACTGTTGACTAAAGCAGAGAAGAATAACAACACTTTTAAAGAAAAAAAATTGGGATGTAGCATCTTTCATAGGGTGTGGTGAGCATGAAAGGAGAGAAAGGGGAAAGAAAGTTTGGTCAACTGAAAAGTGGTATAAACATATGTGATGGTTTTACTATCAGTGCAAAAGCCATTACTATAAACCTTGTCAAATGCAAGGTAACATCCTCTCAGCAATGACTGACGATTCTATTATGCCCGGTGAGTAATACTCAATGCACCATCATTAATCTTACATCTGCTTATTTAATGTAGTGGGGATCAAAAGTATCTATTGTTCTTGAGGATTAAAGATAGGCCTTAATAGTGATATCAGCGCATCTGATGGTCATAAATCTGTTTCCCTGCATGCCTCATCCCTTAAGCCTCAACTCGCAGTCTGCATAAGCGCTGACGGGCAATGTTGGGGAGGACCTCGAAGTCCCCTTTATTCAGCAATAGCTATATCATGTCTGCAGTAAATATACTTGCCAATTACTTTTTTTTTTTTTTTTTTTAAATCTAAGCTAATGGAAAAGTTAATAATTCATCTTCCCTCATGACCCTGTGCTAAGTGAGAGAGCCATTAGCCTGGGTAAGAATGTTTGTGGAGGGAGAAGGTATTGCAGAGATTTTGAAAACTATTCACTCAGGAGATCAACTATGTAAGAGACGCTATGTACACAGGGCCCTGAGCATATGTCCTAAAAGGGTTAGCTGTGGTGGGCATGTATCCCAAATTTGCTATGTATTTATATGAAAAGGAAACCATATTCTTTGCAGAATGAACAATGAACAAACTAACAAAAAAAAACAAACAAGCAAAGAGCTATCCTTGGTGGCTTAGTAAGAAATTTAGCTACTGCAGACCCTCCTGTCATTGGAGGACAACCTTTGCTCCTACCCCCTGTGGAGAAAATCAGACATTTCTAGGGGGTGGTCTGCACTTGGCTACAGGGCTGGCCAGCAATCAAAGACCCCTGCCTAGGCTCTGTTCCATCTATGTATGTATGTATGTATGTATGTATGTATGTATGTATGTATGTATGTATCAATCATCTTTAGAGTCTCATTCTGTTGCCCTGGGTGGATTGTCATGATGTCAGCCTAGCTCACAGCAACCTTAAACTCCTGGCCTCAAGTGATCTTCCTGTCTCAGCCTCCTGAATAGCTGGGACTACAGGCACCCACCACAATGCTTAGCTAATTTTTGTATTTTTAGTAGAGACAGGGTCTTACTCTTGCTCAGGCTGGTCTGGAACTCCTGAGCTCAAGGGATCCTCCTTCCTTGGCCTCCCAGAGTGTTAGGATTACAGGTGTAAGCCACTGCACCTTGCTACTGTTCTCTTTAATCAGTTCTGTCTGGGTCCTGGGGGTCTGGCCCAGAAAGCTGGAAAGCCCAGAAACCTTCGCAGGCTGGCCTCAGCTCTCTGTTCTCCACAGAAGCATCCCACCATCAATCTAGGTAGCTGTTTGGAAAACAGTAGTCGGAAGCACCAGAGGGGAGGGCCGCATATCTCCTCTCCAGAAGTTCAAGATGCAAAGGGTGGTTAGCGTTTGAGGCTCCTCACATAGAAGGTGCAGAAGAGGGAATAAGATGCCAGAGCACTCTTGCAACTACCCAGGCAGGACGGTGATGTATTACACCATTTAGCCTCAGAGTCTCATTCAGCCAGCATTTATAAATCATGGGCTCTGACAGCAACAGAAGTAGGTATGTGGACTTGGGCAAGTTTCTTAAGCTGATTTGCCTCAGTTTCCTCATCTATTAAATGGAGTTAAGAATAGCTGCCTCACAGAGTCATTAGGAGAATTTAATAAGAAGAAACATGTAAATGTTTTTAGCATGATGCCTGGCACAGAATAAAACTTGGTGGAAGAGAGCTATTATCATTATTACCTACTACAACCCTGACATTGTTGCAATTCCTGTTACATACACTGATGAGGAAACTGAGGTAAAGTTTACATTGTAGTTCTCTCATGAGCATTTGCCAAAAAATAAACTGAGTTTGCCATGCACAACAGTGAGTGAAACCCTGCTGGCTACTTGGGGTTAGAAATTCAGCTCTTAAACCAAGATGCAGCTAGAAGTTAAAAGCCATCAACCAGCTTTCTGGAAACCTCTTCCTACCTAGAATCAGCAGATACCTACCAGCCCTGTCCCATGTCCAGAAGGCCAGTGGCTAGGAGACCACAGAAGGGCTGTCCGATTCTGAGACACTACATGCTGTGTACAGATTGGCCACAAGCTGCAGGCTGGAGCTGCAGGGTCCTGCCCTACTGAAATCCCCAAAGAAGAAGCAATCCAGCTCCTTGTGCGACCCCTGCTACCCACTGTAGACAAAATCTACCACCAGGGAAAGGGAACAAAAGGAGAAGATTAGGGACATGATGAAATCCATGCATAACTTTAAAATGGGGGCAGTTACCTACTAGGAATCATTCTCCTTTTTTCCCTGCATACCTAATCCTATTTGGCTCTGGATGACAATGTGCACAGGTAATAAACTCACCAGTCCCCCTCACATGTTTAATGTTGGAATTTAGAACAATTATAAAATAAAAGCCATAAAAAACAGAAATCATCCATAATCCCACAACCTAGAGATCACCAATGTCAGTATTTTGGTGCATTTACTTCTAACATTTTGGGGATTTGAGTGTGGGTACAATTTGTACCCTACTCTTTTCACTGAACGTTACATGGGTGATGGATTTCTCCAGGTTGTTAGGGTATGCACACTTCTCACCTGGGTCTATGGCGATTATGGTTTCCAATTCTCTGATCTTCTGAACAGCCAAAGTTGATGCCATGCTGTAGTGCAAAGGATCCTGGGAAATGTGATGGACTTCTGGAATTCTCTCAGGGGTGAGAACACTGGATGGAGCCTTTGTATCCCTCAGGTCAGTCATAACGGTGCAACCTGGTGTGCTGGCAAAAGCCAGTGGGGCCTCTGAAATACACAGCAGGAGGAACTTAGCCTGTCGGTTCATCAAACCCCGTCCACTCTCTTCCAGGCACACTGCTGATGGCAAGATGGCACCCGAGCACCAGCTCTGCCAACAGCATTCCCTGCCTGTTAGCACCAAGGTCAGAGCAAACTGGCTATGGCTACATCTAGTTCCATTTGAACAGCTGCCTCTAGTTTTTAGGATAGTAAAGGTGAGTTGACTGCTGGAAAAGAAGTGAGGTTCAGCCACAGCTACAGCAGCCAAAGCTCTGGGTGATTTTATCCATTTAACCCGCAGACATCAAAAAGTATCTACGAAGCTCTTACAATGTGTGAAGCCATCTTGCTTGACTTCCCAGCAAATGTTACATTTGCTACCCTCTATAAACATACTTTATATTTTTCCTCATAATACTTACAGTTTGTTTGGATTTATGTGAATTCTGTTTTTTAAATTCTCTCTTACTAGATTACAGGCAACGTGAAACACTCCAGCATAGTTACTAAGAAATAGCTTCAGTGTGGTAAATGTACTTGTGTTTAAGATGTGACTGTATCCCATCCAAACCTATTTCTTCAGCTGTAAAATAATGATAACGCCTCATATGGCTGTTGGCAGAACTAAATAAAAAAAATGCACATAAACATGTTTAGCAAAGTGGCTAATTCAGAGTAAGCCCTCAATAAATAGTGGTGTGCATCATTGAATCAGCACTCATTCTAATTCCCTTGAGCCTGGCTCATTGGCTGCTTACTACTTCTCATATTTAATTTTCCTCTTCTGCCTTCTTCAGTGTCATTGTTATCCTTGAGTATTATAACTCCACTCAGCTGTGTGCTCCTAAAAAAGGTGTGCTTCCTTGCGTGTTTCCTCTCAGAATCTCACAGGGTGCCTTGCACAAAACAGGTGTTTAGTAAGTGCAGATGTGAGCTGAGTAAGTAACATCTTGGGTTTCACAGAAGCAGTAATATTTCTTAGATTTCAACAAAAGTCAGAGTCAGCCAACATTTTAAAAGATAGATCTGGTAGGTAACTTTTATTTTATTTTATTTTATTTTTTATTTTTTGACTTTTTTATTATTAAATCATATCTGTGTACGTTAATGCAATCATGGGGCACCATACGCTGGTTTTATAGACCATTTGACACATTTTCATCACACTGGTTAACATAGCCTTCCTGGCCTTTTCTTAGTTATTGTGTTAAGACATTTACATTCTACATTTACTAAGTTTCACATATACCCTTGTAAGATGCACCACCAATCACCCTCCCTCCACCTCCCTCCACCCCCCTCCCCTCCCTTTCCCCCTTCCGCCTATTCTTAGGTTATAACTGGGTTATAGCTTTCATGTGAAAGCCATAAATTAGTTTCATAGTAGGGCTGAGTACATTGGATACTTTTTCTTCCATTCTTGAGATACTTTACTAAGAAGAATATATTCCAGCTCCATCCATGTAA
>CAUYPK010067192.1:0-46554 GCA_963574355.1 Loris lydekkerianus | reverse complement strand
GCTTCTGTGCTCAGGCCTTAGGAAACTGGCAACTTTTACTTTCCCTCTTTTGGGAAGCTCTGTCTCAGAATTCCTGGTGACCATACAAGTCTGGGTATCCTTAGAAATCTGAACCTAAGAATATGGGGAAGGGGGAGAAGGGAGGGGGGAGGCCGGGCGGAGGGAGGGTGATTGGTGGGATTACACCTGCGGCGCATCTTACAAGGGTACATGTGAAACTTAGTAAATGTAGAATATAGTTGTCTTAACACAATAACTAAGAAAATGCCAGGAAGGCTTTGTCAACCAGTGTGATGAAAATGTGTCAAACTGTGTATAAAACCAGTGTATGGTGCCCCATGATCGCATTAATGTACACAGCTATGATTTAATAATAGAAATAGAAAAAAAAATAAATCTATACTGGAGAAATTGCAGGTGCTGCTCATCAGCAGTGCCACTGAGGACCGCCTTTGAGCCGTCCTTACAAGATGCCAGATGTCCCAGAATGATCAGCATGACATTAAACAACAGGTTTAATGTCGAATGGGCCTTGGTTGTCCCATCAACAGAAATTGCTCGCAGCTGAGTCCTCCCCAGAGTTCTGACCCACACCGATGCTGCCTGTCTTAGGTCATTAGTTTTGGGTAATTATTAACAATGGATAACTGGAACAGGAAGGCTGACTGAGAGTTGCTTATACCACTTTGAATTTGCCTGAAATATTTCATATTGGCAATATTATATGTAAACATGAACCATACGATTTCCCAATATTTGACATTCCTTGACCCAAAAAAAGAAAGGAAATGTTGTAAGTTTCAGCCCAATGAAAGCTTTGAATTTCTGGGTTAATAGTTAATCTAATGAGGACCATGCATCCTGGGGATAATGGACTAGTGAGAACTCTTCTCATCAGAAGAAGGGGCAAAAGTATGCCATCTGTTTTTATCTCTGATAAAACCAGGGGTTTAGTTAATGACATAATTAGTAAACTAAAAATTATTAATATTTTCATTGAGGAAATACTAATGTTCACGATATCTCAACTGCCTTATACTATCACACATGGTACTGTTACATTTCAAAAATAAGATATAAAGTCCTAACAAGTTCAAGAGCCTGGTCACTTTGTGATGGTACCCAAGGTTTCATCCTGAAATAGCTTTGCATCTAGCAGCTGATTCAATAATTTTGGTACAATTGTCTGACCGTAAATTTAGCTAAATTCTGTCTTTAGAGTATTTTTGTCCTCTGGCTTAAGTAAACAAACATTTTTTTGCTGTGTGCAATTTGGTGACACAGAAGGCAGAGAGGTAGACTTCATTAAGCTCAGTACAATTGATTTGCCCCTGCTTGATAATGCATGTGGTCACGGACAGCAGAATTCTGTCTGAGACTGAAGGAAAGAGACTGCCAGTTCTAAACTGCGCCTACATATGGAAGGCAAACAATAGCACTAAAAATGGCCTGATAATTGGGAATAAAAGAATCAGCTTAAATCAGATCTTATGTAGAACAGACTGACAAATCGCACCTCACCTCTACCAACTGATAAAACATAAGGCAAATTTTACTCTGGGCTCCCAACTAATACACCAGCTGTTTTGAGCTCTTTCAAACTGTTCATTTAGTTACTATCACAAACAACCCGTAATTATTTGGCCATAAATTCTAGGTTGATCTCTTCTTTGGCAATAAAGCAAAAACCTAGATGGGCCCGGGCAACTGTTGGAGGATTTGCTCAACTCACCTGCACTAATGCACCTGTTATCCCCAAACCTCTCTGGGTGTCATCTTGCTTGCTACTCACTTCCTCTGCCTCCATCTCTCTTATATTCTTTAATGAGTCCTGCTACTTCCATGTTAATTCCCACATCCTTAGTGTTTTATAAGCATTCATTTAAAACTTAACAAAGACTTAGAAAGATACATTTTCAATTGTGCATATTTAGACTGCTATCTTGAAGTCATATTTGCATTTAACAATTTAATTTTAGTTTCATGAGACTTGTATTGCAATGCACTGGGGATATTTACCTCTATCAATTACAATAACCACAAAGTATCCATCAATTTAGTAAATATTTACTGTGCCACAAGCACTCCAGTGTATGCCATTTATTCGTATTTTTATTGCTTAGTACTCTGAAATCTCCATAAAATGAAGTCATGTTTTAAATTTAAATATGCTTTTGGAATTTTTACACCCTAGACAAGAGGCTCCTCAATCTTAGTCCAAGAGAAAAAGGTTGATGCACAGAGAAGGCTATTAAACTGAGAATTTGAAGATGCAAACGTTTCGGAGATAAACAAACTGAAGAAGAGAATTGCAAACAGAAGGTCCAGAAAAAAATGACTTATCCAGGAAATGAAAAGCCTTTGAATATGGCTAAAGAACAAGATGTATGAGGAAAAACTGTAGCAGAAGACACTAGAGAAAAGAGCATTAGAAAAATGCTAAGGATCTTGGCTTGTGCACCGCAGCTGAGGCTGAGCCAGGGAGGAGTCCGGCTGCAGCTGGATCCGCTTGGGGTCTAGCAACCCCATCTGCAACCTCCTTTTCTGTTGCATGACTCTCTCCAACAATGCAGGTGTGGGAGCTCTGCAAGTGCATTGCATAATTGCAAGATGTTCTAACAAAACAGTAGTTGAAGAAGAAAGGAGAGAGAAAAAGAGAGTGCTCCTGACAGTGCTGAGCTGAAGGGAGTCAAATTCTCCAGCTGGCTGAATGAACAGAGAAGCCGCGAGATGTAAATGTACACAGCTATGATTTAATAATAAAATTAAATTAAATTAAAAAAAACAAAATTTGATGTTGAATTGAAGGTATGGGGGGAGTGAATAATCTGAGTTAGTTATTATACATGCTAATCTTTCATAGCTCAGAGATGGAGAATTTTCAGATGTTAATAACTCTCCAACTGTGACCATGATAACAGGTGGCTGAGGGCCTGAGATCGCAGGTCATTGGCAAAAAGCATTCAGAGGACAGGCAAAGGTGGATCACAGGAAAGACACTGTGAGTTCCCCAAGCGTCTATGTGCTGCTACGTGACACAACTAAGACCCCACACAGTATCCAAGTTAAAGAATCACTGGTAAGGTCCAGGTGCAGGGCCTCGTGCCTATAATCCTAGCACTCTGGGAGGCCAAGGTGAGTGGATTGCCTGAGTTCATAGTTTTAAGACCAGCCTGAGCCAGAGTGAGACCCCATCTCTAAGAATAGCCGGGATTGTGGTGGGAGCCTTTAGTCCCAGCTACTTGGGAGGTTGAAGCAAGGGGATTGCTTAAGCCCAAGAGTTTGAGGTTGCTGTGAGTTGTAACACCACGGCACTCTACTGAGGGCGACAAAGTGAGACTCTTGTCTCAAAAAAAATAAATAAATAAATAAATAAAATAAATAAAAAAAAAATTGCCTGGTAAATGAAGGAACAGTGAAGGAAGTGTCACACAGAAAGTGTCTCTTGAAGGACTAAGGAGCAAGAAGGTCAGGGAATATATTTTAGAATGATGCAATGATGAGAAATTCTGCAGGAGATCAATATTTGACAATGATGCAATGATTTCAAAATGATGCAGAAAAAACCCCAGCAAAGTATCATTTTGAAATGTTGATTACAGCCTGGAAAAACTGTTGTAATAATGAAAAACAAGACAGTAGAGAAAGCTATCTGGAATTAGGGAATCTTTTGTAACTCAATATTTACCAGTTGTGTTTGTGTTTACACCCAAGTGGATGACGTCACTATACTGGAGTTAGACAAAGTAAGCGAGAGAAAACTGTATGTGTTTTTTATCTTTTGTTTCGTTTTCAGTGGAAGAAAACAAATAGGCAGTCTTAATTAGCTCTATAGATATGAACAAAAGAAAAAATAAAAATCAGTTTTTGTCAACTGCCAGTTCATGCCTTACACTAAACACTTCTAGTCTAGCCTGTAGTTTAATTTTCCCATCACCTTGAGGCAATTGCCTTGTTTATGTGCCCTTCACACCTGAGGTTACTGACTTGTACTTTCCAGAGTCACAACTGTTAAGTAGCACAAGTGGGAGCCAGAAAAAAAATGTTTGCTTCAAACCTCCATAATTTAACCTCTCTGCCTTTCACAAAAGAACATGTAATTCTAAACACTCATAATGTAAATGCATCAAACACTTTAAGCAAACAACTTTTTGTGAAATCTCTAGAGTTCAGGCCTACAGGAAGTCGTTAGTTAAGAACATGGGCTTTAGAATTACAAAATCTAGGTTTAAGAAAAAACTCTGACATGTCTCTGCTCTGTAACCCTGGATAAATCACTACACTTCTCTGAGACTTGGTTCTCTCATCTGTAAATGAAAACGCCGGCCTTATACGACAGTGTGGCAAGGGAGATCGCGCATGTCCATTTCTGATCAGAGAACTAAATTGTTGTTAGCTGTTAGTAACTACTAATGCAGTGAGTATATTATTTTTAGTTCTGTGACTTTTATTTTATAAATATTTATGCAAAATGTGTCTACATTATTGCATCAAATAAAATATTCCTACAATTACACTGAAATATATACAGTTTAACCTTTAACAACATGCAGCTTAGGGATGGACACTCCCCCATGCACTCGAAACCAGGCTAAACTGTTAACTCCCAGCTTTCCTAATTGCCTTACTGACAATACAAACTGTAGATAAACACGAATTCTGCATGTTATATGTATAATAGACTTCATTTTTACAATATAGTAAGCTAGAGAAGAAAAATCTCATTAAGAAAATGATAAGGAAGAGAAACCATATTTACTATTTATGAAGTGAATGAAGAAGCCTCCATCCTCATGATCTCCACCCTGAGTAAGCTGAGGAGGAGGAGGAGGGGAAGGAGGGATTGCCCCCCAGTCTCAGGGTAGGCAGGGGTAGCACGTGGTCTGTGCACAGGTCAACCCATGCAGCTCAAACCCCTGTTGTCCAAGGTCAACTGTGTTTAGGTTATTGTGACTATACATCTGATCTTTAAGAAGCTGAATAGTGAGCATTTTAAGCTCATCTGTGTATTTTGATACTGAAATGAGCAGTACAAGACTTTGAAGATGCACTTTGAATAAAATACATAGTTACTAAGATGTCAAATAAGTTATAGACAAAGTAAAATCTGATTAAAGTTTCTTTAACTTTTTTTCTAAACTGCTCACAGTTGGTAGAATTAGTTGGCTACTGATAAGAAAAATGTGTTAAATTTCCTTAAAATTAGAATAAAGAAGAGCAAAACCTCATAATCAAACTAAGTTAATAGATTCTTAGGTAATAATTATTTATAATGTGATATATAAAAATTGATACCACATAAAGCTAACAATAATGAAAAATTTGTGTACAAATCAAAAAGTATAACATTCAAGTCAAAAAAAACTTAGAATAAAATATCTAAATTCTGTCATTTAAAATGTTGGAAGATAGACATAATTTTAACATCTAAGTTTCAACATCGAGGTAAATGAGTAGTGGTGACGGTGATGGCACTGCTGCCTGATGTCAGTTAGGGACACCCGTCCTATCTGCCTGTAGGGTTTACTTCAATGCCAGGTAAAAAACACTGTCTTATCCAGAGGCAGTTCTTTAGAGCAGCTGAGAAATTCAGCTGGAGCAGAACTGAACAGAACTGCATTTACATAATTGGGTCAGACTCTCACTTTTCAAGTTAAGGGTCTAGCTTTCCTGGACCTTATCTATACTCCTCTTTCCTCATCGTCTGAAACATCCTCTCTCCATCCATTCCACGGCACTCACATACGTTTTTAATGGTATGAGTGAGGCTGAGCAGGTAGTGAAGTTACTAACAAGAGGGTGTCCCGGGTACAGAAATATTTACCTCCCCGCCTTAGTCAGACTGGGTGGCCTGAAATACAGAAATTTATTTCTGGAGGCCGGAAGGTTCACAGTCAGAGTGTGGCACAGCGGGTCCTTGGTGAGGTGCCACTTCCTGGTGGCAGGTGGCTGCCTTCTGGTTCATCCTGGCATGGTGGTAAAGATCATCGTTCTCCTCTCCTTACAAGTACACTAATCCCTTTAATGGGGCTCCACCCTTATGGGTTCATCTGAACTTAAAGGTGTAAATATCTTGCTTCCTAAAATAATCACATTAGGAATTAGGGCTTCAACATGTAAGTTCGGGCAAATATTTAATCCACAGCATTCTATGCCATCCATGTAAGTTGCTCCAGGAGAGTATAACTAAGCAACAGACTATCTGCACCCAGACATCAGAGCCAGTGTCCTGCAGGATGGCCTGCCTGCTGCTGGTGTGACTAAATCAGGACCTCCTGAGTACGGGTAATAGAAATGTAGCCTGTAAAGACGCACAGAAAGACAGATGCCCAAAGAAGGGGCATTCGTCTCTGGATTCAAAAAGATTCAGTTACATGAGTGGAGCCTGTGCTTTCTAAAGCCTAATGACAGGTCAGTTTTAGGACACCACGTTTCACCCACCTTCCATGGATGGAGTTTCCTGCAGCTCATCAGCTTCCCATGAAGACATAACCTGCAAAAGGTGCAATGCTGCTAAAAGGCAGCTACCCAAATGCACCTTCTCCCAGCACCCAGTCCCACCTGCCCCCTCTGCTTTAGGGGAGAGGCTTTCCCTTTCTTTGTTCAGTAGAACAGGATTTTCTCTTTTCAAAATGCATGCCTGTGTGGATTGGTACAGTGAAGAAAAGAATGGTATGGATTCAAACTCTTTCTGCTTACTGGTACAATTACAAATTTAACATGTATTTCTTAACATAATTGCAGGGAACCCTTCCATTTTTAGTTATTAGGATATACATTCTGATGGAAAAATAATTAAATGATTAAAGTGGGTGTGTCATAGAAGACAAATGTAAATTTTTGAACTACATCCAAGGAGGTATCCAATCTCCATCGATGTCCCCTAGTGGCTGTGTGACTTTGTCCCATCATTGAAATTCTCACTTTCTTTTCTTAGCTGTAAGACTGGGAAATGGCCATATTCAATCCTGTGGCATCTCAAGAGTCATCTAACAGAGAGTATGGAATGCAGTTTCTGTCTTCTAAAAAGACGTTAAAAAATGCATTGCTGTTCTATTTTTGTTAATAGTTCCTTTTAACATTGGCAAAGAAAAATACAAGTTTGTGTCTGCTGAATTACCTCCTCCATTTGTCCACTTGTCATGCTCTGATGTATCTCAGATGTGTGTTTAACTGGTACGTATAAGATAGACAAAAACAAAATAATTTTTGGCTGACACCTGAAGTTCATGCTAAATATGAAGATATGTAAACTTAAGACCCAAAAGTATGTCGTTCTGATCTTGGTATTTACACACTTCCAGCGACTCTTTGCTCTGATCCTTTGTATCATCTCTTACTGCCAAGTTGGGTCACAAGATTTTGATTAAATATCCACAGGTATAACCATACAATATGAATCTAGGCTGGCACAGTGACTCACACCTGTCACCACAGCACTTAGAGAGGCCAAGGTAGAGGATCTCTCAAGGCCAAGATTTTGAGACTAGCCTGGGCAACAGAGCCCAAAGCTATCTCTAAAATAGTTAGACAGACAGCTGGGAGTGGTGGTGTGCACCTATAGACTCAGGAGGCTGAGGCAGGAGGATCACTTTAGCCCAGGACTTATAGGTTGTTATAAGCTATGATGATGCCACTGTACTCATGGTTGGGCAACAGGACAACACTCTGTCTGAAAACAAGACAAAACAACAACACACCTAGTATTGCATATAAAAAGCAAATAACTTTAAATTGCATTCTCACTATGGGAAAAATATTTGCATATCATGAATGTGACAAAGACTTGACAAATAGGATCTATAGAGAACTCAAATTAATCAACAAAAAAAGAACAAATAGATGAATGGCTAGCAAACATGAAAAATGCTAATCATTGAAGAAATGCAAATCAAAACCACCTAACCCCAGTAAGATTAGCCCACATCACAAATCCCAAAAGTTGCAGATTCTGATGTGGATGTGAAGAGAGTGAATTACTTTTACACTGTTGGTAGGACTGCAAACTAATACAGCCTCTTTGGAAACAAGTATGGAGAATCCTCCATTAACTCAAATTAGACCTCTCATTTGACCCTACAATCCCATTACTAGGCATCTATGCAGCAGAAAAAAAAAAATCATTTTATCATAAAAACGTTTGCACTAGGTTGTTAATTGCAGCTCAGTTTACAACTCAGGAATGAATTGACAAACTGTGGTATATGTATATCATGAAAAACTATTTAGTCATAAAAAGATGGAGACTTTACATCTTTTGTATTAATACGGTTGGAATTGAAGCACATTCTTCTTAGGTAAAGTGTCACAAGAATGGAAAAGCAAGTATTCAATGTACTCAATGCTAATATGAAGCCAGAAGACGATCTAATACACACCCACATGTGAGTAAAACTCAATTCAAGTTGGGGGATGGGGAGGAGGAGGGAAGGATTGGTGTGCTCCCACTTAAAGGGCACAACATAGGGCTGTACAGCACAGTTTTGGGGGGCAGGACACAACTACAAGATGGACTGTACCTAACAAATTCTAATATTGTGACCTTGTTGTTTGTACCTTCACATTCATGTGAAATTTACAGAAAAATTATATGCTCATGCCTTTAAATGCATATGTATGATTCTACTAATTATTTTCATTGATAATTTTCACTTTTATAGTAACTACTTTCAATTTATATTTTCTCCAACCTTCTAGAATGAAGAATAAGTCTCATACTTTTCCTGAGAATTACTTATCGCAAGACTAAATCTACATTTGGAGGTTCAAATATACTGGTAATTTTTTCTCTTCTCTGATTTGTTTGTAAAATCATGTGTTTTTTAAATCATCACTTGCAATTTCTAATCTGTAGCACTAATTACATCTACTTTGAATTCTGAATGAAATCATCTTCACAAAACAGTGTAATTTACTGTATCATATTCATATGAGCTTCCCATAACCTTTCCTTTTCTGTTTTATATATTTTTTAAATAGTGCAACAAGTTATAAAGAGAAATTTTATTCCTATTCACACAACAATATTTGTTAAAATTGATTATTAAAATAAGTTATTTAGAAATATTGAAGTATGTAATAAATGTTTTGGTATCAATCTCTTAACTTGTATTATTTGAGACGATATATGTATTCTCCTTAGCTTGTACTGGGATAGCTGTGAGCCAGGCGCTACATAAACCTCAAAACAACTCCATGATGCAGACGTCATTATTACTTACATTTGATAAATGAAGAGACTATGATCTAGAAAGAGAAACTAGATAGCTAAAGGTCATAGCCAAGATTTTTTATTTTATTATTGTTATTATATTTTTCTTTTTTTTGCAGTACATAGATATAAACTCATGTGATGTGTTTTTTGGTTCACTCTTTAAAAAAAAAAAGTCAAAGATTATCAAATTTTAACACACCTAAGAGTCATCTCATGAGCATGTTAAAATACAATTTTGTGAGTCTCAGCTCAGGTACTCAGAGTTTTAAGGTGGAGATCATGAATTTGTGTTTCTGACAAACTCAATGATGTTCCTGGAGTTCCTGGTGCCAGCACTGGGCTTTCGACCACCTGCACCAACTCCTTCATGAGAATTATCAAAGATTCCAAGATGGGAATCTGAATAATGTTGCCAGGTCCATCCTGAAATCAATGGAACCTTATTTTGGAAAAGATAAAAGTTCACCAACCAATATAATATGTAGCCTTAAATACCATATAAAAGCCTGTCTTGGTGGAGATTTAGTCACGAGGCTTTATGTTTTAATGACTTAACTGGAAGTTACACTAGCTTGATATTGAGCAAAATGCATATCTTCTCTAAACTCCAATTTCCATAATTGTAATGTGCGTATAATATTTAACTCACTAAATTTTAAGTGGATTAATGAGATAATAGAGGCATAGCATCTTCTGGCTAGAAGTTATTTTTCATCCTTTCATAGGCTATTTTAATCAGGTAATAAATAGTGATTATTCAAATGAATTTTTAATAAATAGTGAAAAGAGTTGGAAACAGCATACAAGAAACAACAGCAAGACTTTGGAGGCTGTGTTGACAAACTTCTTGTTCCCTTCAATCGGTAATTCAATTAATTTTAGAACAAAAGTAAAAAACATTTCCTGATGATCTTTCTTACTAATAGCTTGAGTGAAGTGATTAAAGGCCATTATACTCTTCTGAAATAGTCACTTTCCAGTAAGAACTCATTAAGCACTTTAAACTGTGGGACATGATTACAGGGAATAGAATACTAATTGTTAAAAATAAATGTCAAGCCTGAACTGACTGAATTAATCTTTTTCAATATGTTCTTATGTAAAGATCTCTAACTGCATGTAATTCTTAAATATCAAGATTGCCTCTTCTCTGATCTTTAAAAACTTGTTGCTCATCTCTGTGTTCCATTTCCTTTGTTCCAGGTTAGGAGAATATGATGTGATTTTAACTTTTTCTCTGTTAAATCTAATATTGGGCCAAAATAATGCAGGAAAAACTTGTGGAATGAACAATTTGGCTACCCTAAAGAACAATCTTTGCTTTCAACCTGGGTCATATTTTCAATTTCCAAGCTACTTTCAATTAATCTGGAAGAATGTCGTTAGGTTAAAACTGGCTTGAAGCATTAAAACTTTCCTCTGATCCCATGTTGGCTAATAATTGGTTAGTGAAAGAACACAGATTTCACCTACAAGATCTACTAAAATGGGACTGATGTCTGAAAGTTATCGACAAGAGTGGGCAGACCTAATCTGTATTAATTAAAAGCCAGGACAGTTAATTATGTCTGGGATAGAACATGGGAGGGTTTGGGGCAGGATAATGTTCTGCTAATGTCTTATTTGTACTGGCATGCTGATTACATCACTATGCTCACTTAAAATCCAGTAAGAGATGGGCTTATTTTTGTACTTTCTTGTAAACACTTTAATTTTCAGTAACTTTTACTTTTAAAAAAGTTCCTAGCTCAGGCTATTCTTCCTTGCTATAATATTCTATGTACACAGGATAGGCTGGAAAGAAGACAAAATCACCAAAACTGCTTAGATGCTCCTAAAAATTGTATCTTTGGCCTTCCTTTCAGAGAAGCATTAAAAAGACAACTTTTCTTAAACAAAATATTTTTTGTTTCATGGTCTATGTAAATACACTTCTAAAAAGATTGTAAACTTATTCCAGTTTTATGGTAACTCTTGGTTTCCATTTCTTTATCCAAGTCAAAAATCATCCCTGTATAAAAATCATAAACCTAAATTCAGAGGCATCATCCAGGGCAAACCCATCTAGTTCTAGAGAGATAAAAATCGCCATCTTCTAGATGTATTTATGCCCTTACTACACTCCAACAGCATCATTTTGGTTTCTAAAGACTTTAGAATAATTTGTTTTCTCCAAACCAATTTGTATCATGTCAAAGTAAAATGGCAGTTTCATAACTACCTGGGGGAACAACTGAACTGATCCCCTTCCATAAATAAAAAAGTAAT
The DNA here is from genome assembly GCA_963574355.1 of Loris lydekkerianus. Classification (NCBI taxonomy): domain Eukaryota; kingdom Metazoa; phylum Chordata; class Mammalia; order Primates; family Lorisidae; genus Loris; species Loris lydekkerianus. The sequence continues at coordinate 35,072 of CAUYPK010067192.1, read as the reverse complement.
CTGCATAAGTATCTACTAGAATATCCTTATACACTTTAAACATATTGTAAATGGTTGAAGGGGTGTGAGTACAAACAATTTTTTAAAAATAATGTGAAGCATGTTGCAGCCTTCACATCATTTGCCATATTATAATTGTAATACTGTATTGTATTATAATATTAATAAATTAATATCAATGCAGAGGACATATTTGTACAAATATTCATTTGGGATTGGAGCCAGCTTATTCACATAAACACATATCTGTATGCTCCAAAATAGAAACTTTGAAAATGAACCTTCAGCAAATATGAATAACAGGGTATTTGGAAGAGCCAGTAAATTATATTTGAAGATTCTGAGCGATCTTGCATGATATTGCTCATCAAAGAGAATTTTTACATTAATTAGCCCTAAATGTGTTTCTCTGTTCTGTATAGCAGCTTCTTATTAAGCAGACATATAAGCTGTAGATAAAGCAGAGATGAACGACTTCCCATTGACAAGCTGTCAGGAGGGCACAGAATACATCCCGGATGAGAGGGAACAGAAAAATAAAAATAAAAATAGCAACAATAAACTGGTTTTGGAAATAAATGTCTTCATTAATACCTTTCAAAAACTTGGATGATGTTTTGAGTATTACAGCTAGCACTTAAAGCTTGAACCAAGTGAACAGCTAGGCTTGTACCCACCATAGTCTGCAATGTTCCACTGTGACTCAGCCATTTCTTTCCATGTTATCAGCTAGGGCACTGTGACTAAACAGAATCAGAAATTTTAATTTGGGTATAACTATACAATCCTCTTGAGCAAATGTTGCCTCAATTAGTGATCACTGCAGTACATTGCACTCCGAGTAGGAGAGCTCCAATCGTAAGTTCTAAATACTTCAACAAGAGCTCCCTCCTCTGCGGCTGCACCTTGCACTCGGGTGAGACCTATATTGATTGGTCCCATCTATTGTACCTACATTTATATCCACTTTATCAGGTTTCATTTCTCACAACTGTATGCACTTTTACTTTTTCAGACTAAAACTTTCCCTCTACTTCAAAACACTGGTTATCTTCTTTCACCTGGAAAATCTTCTCAGATTTTATTCTACCAAACAAAAGTTTAAAAAAGGAACTATTTTCTTTATGTGAATTCAAGCACATATGAAAATGCTCACGTTTTTAGAAAATTTACAAGATGGATGATACCTTAATTATAACTTATTAAAAGGAGCTTTATTAATTTTGACTATTTTGCTTTATTAATATCAATCTTTCATTCAATTTAAAAGGCTGTTATTATGTGGTAAGTACAGTTGATTAAAAAAAAATGTTTCTTGCTAATGGATCATAGCCTGAAGCAGAAACTGGATATGTAAATTAGTAACTTCAATAAAATATGTTGTAACTATAAGGATCAATGGGAAATCAGTAGAGGAGCAATTAATTCTTCTGACAAGAAGGGAAATGTAAGGGATTTCACAAGCGTCAGGGAATGTTTGAAATTGTTATTAACCAATGAATCGGGGTTCCCAAAGAAATGATGCAAGAAAAATGCCATTCAAGGCAGAATAAAGTGGGGGGAAAGCATGTTTGGTTTACAAAACTGTAGCAGTTCCTCATCACGAGATTTCTAGGGGAGCGAGAAGAAAAGCAGAAGTGAGAGCCAGAGTGTGATGACCTTGTGTACCAAGGTACGTTGTTGGCCATGATCCAGAGAGCAATGGGCCACCACAGGTGACAGTAAGGGAATGAGGATGAGCAGGGATTCCCACAGGAGAGAGGGGATATTAATGTTACTCTTTTTTCATTCTCACCCTTCCAGACAGCTAGACTTTGAGCAGTGCCCCTCGGTATACAGGCCCAGTGAAAGATGGGGCCATCCAATGTCTGCCTTAGAGAACGTGCGAATCTTGCCAAGGGGGCTCCTTTTAACTTGCTCTTCTACCATAGATACAATGCAAGGGCTTTGGTTTTCATGTTCCTTATGATTTAGTTTTTATCCTCATTTGAACATCATGATGATGATGATCATAAACAACTCTTCATCTGGATATTCCATCATGGAGTTTTTTGCATTGATTCATAATTTTTTTTCCAAAAACTTTTTCCTTTCATACAAATCTTCTTAGACACAGAGTATAATAAATACACTGGCTAATTCCCTTTAAAATGCATGCATCTAATCAATATTTATTGTTCTATTATATGCTGTGCACCATCATAGGCTCTAAGAATAGAGCAGTGAGCAAAACAAGGAGATATCCTGGTTTTCACGGAATTGCTGTTCTACAGGGGAAATACGTAAATGAAATAATGAAGCAAAATGTCTCCTTGATATTCTTGGGCTATAATTGGGTTATAGTAGGGCTGGTTGGTTTCATAGTAGGACTGAGTACATTGGATACTTTTTCTTCCATTCTTGAGATACTTGCTAATGGGAAAAGGGGATAGGGAGGTGGGGGGAGGATGGGTGGAGGAAGGGTAATTGGTGGAATCACACTTACGATGCATCTTACAAGGATACATGTTAAATTTACTAAATGTAGAGTATAAATGTCTTAACACAATGCCATGAAGGCTATGTTAACCAATTAGATTAAAATATTTCAAATTGTATATAAAACCAGCACGTCGTACCCCACAATTGCATTAATGTACACATCTATGATTTAATAAAAAATTCAAATAAAAAAATGTGTCCTTGAGATTATGTTGGAGAAAAATAAATAAGGGAAAATAGACATGATGTCTATTTGTGAAAGTGTGACTTGAAATAGAATGGCAAAGCACGTTCTACTGAAAAGGTGACCTTTGAATAAAGATTTGAAGATTTGAAAAGATTTGACGGGTGAATTGATGACGTTATTTTGAACAACTACATTGTAGGTGGAAGGAATTGCAGCATGCACGACCCTGGGGGAAGCATAGGTAGAAGACATGGACAAGGAAACGGCGCACGGTGGGAAGGGGAAGGCGCGTGCAAAAGCAGCTCCATTTTTCTAGCTGCTCTGGTGGGAGAACATGGAATCACTCTGGACTCCAGCAGCTCTCTGGCACTTCCCGGGGGACTCTCCAGAAACACCACTGATTCATTCCTCACTCTGACACCACTGCCACCTTTCTGACAAGTCTGCTGCCCTGGCCAATACCACACACTCCCTAGATTAGCGAACTGATGAGCCTGGAGATTTTCCTGCTTCTTCCATGTCCCCTTCTGGCATATTCTGAAAATCTCAATTCAGTTTTTAAAAAAGTGGCTGCTTTGCAGTTCTCAAAATTATTACAATGACCCACAAGACCTCACCCATCCCACTCCCCACTTTCTTTCTTTCTTTTTTTTTTATTTTTATTTTTGGAGTTTTTGGCTAGGGCCGGGTTTGAACCCACAACCTCCAGTATATGGGGCCGGCACCCTACTCCTTTGAGCCACAGGTGCTGCCCTGGCTCCCCACTTTCAGCCACATCCCCTCTTCTTAGCACTCACGGCATAGCTTTGGATGTTCTTGGAATACGCCAGCCACATTTTTCAGTCAGAGACTTTCTACCTGCTGTTCACTCTGCCTGGGCCATATCTACAAACCTGATGAGCTCAGAGAAGAAAATATTTCAGAAGCAGTCAAGTTTTTAAGTATAGGAAAGTCTAAACTATTGATTCTAATGAAATAGAGTGGGAAACTCAGATAATTAACGATCCATGGGTACATTTAAAAAAACTTCCTTTGGCTCCTTTTAACCAATAATATCAAAATTCGTTTTTCCTTGTTAAAATTGCACCAAGACATACTTAAATAGCTGATTCATCTTAAGTCAATTTGGGATGGAAAGAAAAGCAGAAAGAAGAGGGATAGAAAAGAGGAAAGGAGAGGAAAGGGAAAAAAGACGGAGAGACCTTGTAAGCAACACGAATGTTTACGTTCTTTGCAATTATTTTTCTTAGTATTATACTACCAGATTTTTTTACATTAGAATTATGAATAAGGTTCTGTTTATGAACATGCTTATTGTGCTTCACTTTTATATGAAATATTCCAGGAGTTTTTGAGACTAGCAAACGTACTTGAGTTTCCCTGGAGTTTTCTAAATCATTGGGTTTGTTGTAGCCTTAAAAAAAAGTTTCACTGAATAATTTAACAGTTGAAAGAGCTCTAGAAAGCTTCTAGAACTAAGAAACTTCTATTCCCTGTAGGTACAGCTAACTCAAGACTTTTGGAGATTGACCTGATTATCAATTATACTTAAAATATTTAAGTATTCATTAAATTTTTCAACTTTCCATTTAATAGAGTAAATTGTTAAAGTGTTTCAGGGAGAGACAATATATTTGATATTTTTAGTCTTTTCTTTTACTATACCACTTACATGTAAGCAATGAAATTTGGGGTTCAATGGCATTATAATCACAGCTTAGTAAAATAAGCTTTTGGGATATCTTCACGTGTAGCAAAATAAATTTAGTAAAAATGGCTATAGTAAACTCCAGATTGTTGTACATGCGTCTCAAGTTTTCAGAAAAAAAGTCAGAAAAATCCAGAAACAGTGTTGGATCTTGGCTAGAAAATACATTTTTAAAATTTGAAACAAAATCGTTAAAAGTAAAACCTCTCAATTAATAGAAAAACTATCATTATTTCACAAATGACATTTTCTTAAATTGTACGTAAACTTTTGACAAAATGTTCCAAAAATACATTTTTTTATGTATTGAGAGGAATGGTATAATAGTACATAATTCACTTAGCTTTAACAAAAATTCAATTTATAATTCATTTTTCATATATACAATAACCCAAAACATCCACAAAAATGTAAAAGATTCAGCACCTGCCTAATTTAAACCCTGGCCCTGTCGGCACCACTGGCTCTGGCCACTGTTTTAAGTGCCTTTGTCACTTTGTCTAGTATGATTGTGTAGATGTGACCAAAATATATAATGCATTTTTTCCAAGTAATTAAATCTTTTTTTCTTCACTTAGTGTAGACATAGTCTATTAGGCAATTAACTGTGGTTAGCTCAATTATAGAAAACATATTTCATCTGAGTTAGAGACCTAACTGACAAGGCACGTGAACTTTGGCTAACCTCTGTGGGATAGAATGGAAAGTAATAAGACCACAAGGACCCAACCGTGCTAGGAAGAGCCACAGTAACAATGTCAGGGTGCACAAGGGTGTCCTTCAGTGCTTAGGACTTCAATACAGTTTGGGTTGCTAAAATTACTTAAATAAAATTTAAGAAAAATCTTATTTTCACAAAAAAAATTGCCAGAGTTTTATTTCCCCTCCCTTTGGAGAAATAATGTTATACATACTCATGTTAATTATTGATAAAAATTCCTAAGTTCACCAAAGCCACTATCTGCTGATCACGTTGCCACTGTGAATCCTAGAACGGTGTGTACAGATTTTCTAAAATGTTTTGTAGTAGCTTCTCATGCATCACTTTTTACTTAGAGTTCCTGTCCCACCGTATGGAAGGAAAAAGAAAAATATGATACTCCAGAATGTTTCATTACATTTGTGAGTTAAGACGTATATGTCAAAAATCCTTGTGTAACGACGAGTAAATGTCTATCACATGTACCTTGGGGAAAATCAGAAAACCTCTACATTTCTCTGATTTTTTATTTTTGGTTTTTGAAGCATAATTTTTCCTTGTTATATTAATTTTAGTTTAAAAAAAAAAAAAACCTTAAAATACTTTTTATGACATTCACAGTAAATTCATAGGTTCCAAGCAAAGGACAACTACATAAAAGTAATATAGAACTTAAAAGTTTCCAAAGAAATCTTCAGCACTGGTGTACTGTAACTTTTATAGTGCTCAATGACTGAAAGAAGGTCAATGAATACGAGTTTGGGGGAGAGGTTGAGGTCTCACATATTATTTTTCTAAAATTAAATTTCATACAGTTCTTACTACCCAAAGTAATTGGGGTAAATATGTGGGAGTGAAAGCATCAAATCTAGGACAAGCCTGGGGCATGTGAAGAGGTTGTTGGGGCTGAGCATGGGGGGTGTCTGAGAGGAGGGACGAGCTGAGATAAGACGCTTCCTGTGACTCCGCAGCAAACTGTGAACTATGATTTCAAGGCAGGAGTCATGTGTATTCTTTGCCTCTTCATCTCCAGGATTCATCACAGCATTTGATATTCAGCATGCAGCTAAAGTGACAGGGAAAAAATGGGCAGCTTTCTGATTCTAAAAATAGTATTATTAAATCTTTTCAAATATTGACAAAATACTTAAGTCACACTGGTGACATTTATAAGAATTCCATAACTGTTTTTACTTGGATTTCCTTATATTACTGCATTAGATCTTTACCCTAGGCCAGCTTCCTCGTGCTTCCTCCTATTTTATTTTCCTTTTGTACTTCTGGTGACAAAATACTACATATATTCAATTATCTGAGCTTGCTTACTCATTATCCAATGGGTTTTGAGTGTAAAATCTTATGTCCAGTAAAATTCTAACCATTCAAGATTGGTTTCTTCGTTCTTAACTTCTATTTCTGGCTTTTCAGAAACTGTGAGACAATGGAAACAAACTTTACGTTGACCTAAAAAAGCTACCCTCAAACTAATCAAATTAGATTATTCGGCCTTGCAATTCCTGAATTTAGGACTCACACATGCAGGTTATAATTTGATCATGCAACCAAGAAACCAAGACAGACTAATAGAAAGGTTTCAACAACACTTTAGCCAGAGGAGTGAGGGACAGAGTCTAGACATCTAGACAGAGAGTCATGCTGGGCATGTCACCTTAATGTAGAGAGAAACATGAGCCGCAAGACTTTTCATTTACATGACAGACTATCTGTGAAATATTGCTGACTTACTATTATATCCTGGACTTCCCTTTTCTCACTGAATTACAAATCAATCAATCAGGAACCCATGAAGTCTATTTTTTTCCACAATATCAATTTTATAACATATTGCCATTCTAAATATATCCAGTGTCTTTTCAATAAGGAAAGTTAAAATTTAATAAACCACATTCATGTAATTACATTTTCTCTTATCTTTATTTTGACTTAATCCATATACAAATAATATACAAAGAGATTATAGCATTCAAGGATAGCAAATAATAATTTCCTTCTCTTCAAATAACAGAAAGTGATCTATTCCAAAACTTTTAACCAAAACTACCTCTTGGTTAAAAGCTTAAAATTGAGAATAGAAGATATATTTAGTGTCACATAGAAGAATTAATAACATCCTTCATGGAAATTTGAACTTTATAGTCAAGAATTTTTATACCTTTAAATATACCTTGTAATCATTATTTTCTTTGATTATGTATAAAGTTGATTAAGAAGAAATATAATAGTTGCTACTTTAAGATAAGTTAAAGAAAGGAGAATAACCATATTGTATACACAGTTTATCAACTGACATTGAGGTGCCTACAGCTATATAAAATTAATACATGCTATTTAGGTTGCACATCATATAAGGCAATGGGCCGCAACCAGTAACAGTGCTTATGGGTGGACGTGGCAGCTATGGTGCAAACCCCACAAGGGTCTGAACAAATTACATGCTTATCTTGTTAATTACACTTTATCATTTTCAGTATAGAAATAGCTCTTTTCGGGTTTTCTATGCACAGCTAATGAACCCCAAACCTCAGTTGTTGAAGAAAATAATGACAATTTTATAATCTCTCAATATTTGCGGAGGCTCAGAACTAGACCATCTCTTGGCTTGGTGTTTCCAAGTAGAGTCTTTGACGCGAATGTGTTTAAGAGGTGTCTGAGGCTGGGTGAGAGGGGAGGAGAGAGTGATGGAGAAGAGACATGGGCTGACCGGGCATCTGTGTCTCTTAAACTTGTCTCAAGAGTCTCTGTACCTAGATTGGCATGGGCGACCTCACAGCACGGTGGCCTCAGTGCAGTCAGACTTTTTATGATGGCTAAAGGCAACAAAAGTTGGAATTCTAGTGACCAAGACAGAAGGTGCATTAGCTTCTATGATGTAAACTCAATCAGCTGTTTGCAAGTGACTCACAGATTTGTCCACATTAAAAATGATGGCAATTAAGCTCTACGTCCTGAAGATTCTGAAGAAGTGTGTGGTACACAATACATTATGGCAGCGATTTTTAGCTAAAGAAACCTGCCATATCTTGATTTTTTCCTTTATAAATCTTCATTCTTTCCAACTACTCCCACATACCCCAAATATATACATAACATGGTATTTACAGTTACTAAATATTCATTCCTTTTAATAAAATAGTGTGTACCCTTAATAGTGCCCTTTATACTCAATCAGGGTAACCTTGAACTTATGAATATTTCTTTGTATTACAATGTTAGCTTCCTCTTCCCCTTACTCTTACCTTCCTTTCCCTTTTTCTCACTTTTCTCCTCTTCCCTTTCCTTCCTCCTTCCCCTCTTCTCCTCTGTTCTCAGCTTATTTCTCTCCCTCCTTTTCTCTTTTTGCTTTCTAAATGCACACACAGAGGGACTATACTTGCCTTGCCAAAGTCCAAGTTGATAAACTTAATCTTTACCTGAACATTTGAATGAATAAATAAGTTCATAAAACAATTCATCTCTAGAAATAAGATTTTGTTTAAAAAATGAAAACTTTAGTTTTCTGAGTGTAATACATTGTTTAAAATGTAGCAAAATTTGTTGTAGAAGTTTCTGTGACTCATGAGTCTCGATACCATTATCTGGATCTTCTTGGGTTTTATGGGCCAAAGTCCAGGTGTTGGCCAGGCCTGTGGTGCTGACTGTTCCACCTTATGGTCAGAACAATCTATTCCTTGCAGCTTTAGAACTTACGGTGACCTGCTTTTGAAGGTCAGGGAAAGAGAGAGGTTCTGCTGCTTCTTATCTCTCACACATTAATTCTCTCGAGGACTTCTAAAGAATTGCTTGATTAAATCAGACTCACCCAGGAAGACTCACCTTTGCTCAACTTTAAGTCAACTGATTGGGAAGTATAATTAATTCTTCCTGTACTATTATTATTATTACTATTATTAAATTTTTGTCACATAACTAACGTATCCCTTCATCTTTGCCAGATTGTAGTAGCTAGGAGCTATTTTTCAGGACCCATTCACATTTTTATAAGGCCTGGGCCAATAGCTTCATCTAAAAATTATTCTTAACTACAAATAACATTTAAAACTAAAATTAACTATAAAATAATTTTAGGAATATGGTGGTTGGTGGACACAGTCTTCACACATGAATTCTTGCATTGCTTCTCTGAATGCCTGTGTTTTACTTAGTGGGTACGTGTCCAAAAGGGTTGGTGTTGCCTAATTGATGTTTCACTAGTACCTATTATAAACATTTAGTATATGAAGTGGTGATTTTTTGTTGTTGTTGTTGTTTTTGTAGAGGCAGAGTCTCACTTTATGGCCCTCGACAGAGTGCCATGGCATCACATGGCTCACAGCAACCTCCAACTCCTGGGCTTAGGCTATTCTCTTGCCTCAGCCGCCCTAGTAGCTGGGACTATCAGTGCTTGCCACAATTTTTGTTGTTGTTGTTGCAGTTTGACGGGGGCCAGGTTTGAACCTGCCACTCTCGGTAAATGGGGCCAGCACCCCACCCATTGAGCCACAGGTACCACTTGCAATGAGTTCTTAATACATTAGCAAGCAACTATAAAAAGCAAACTAAAATGTGTGGAATTGACCCTTTTTTTTTGTTTGTTTTGTTTTAGGATAACAAAGACACAGAATAATATTGAGAGAAATAAAAATCATCAGGAAAGATCAATAAAAATTATCTTGAACATCATTCATTATGTTAGAACAAACATCTTCTAAGGAGAAAATTCTGATTTTCACATGATCACTCTGAACACAATCAGCCTCAGCCCCACGTGAGCACCCTCTTCTATTTCTGCTGGCTATGACTGAAAAACATCTAAGAAAATATAAATCAGAGAGAGAAAATGACAAAGGTGTGGACTTAAACATTTCCATTTTACTGGACCTTGGGCCCCACATTTCTATCGACTATTTGAATGAGAACTGCCACAGTTTGGGGCCTCTACCCTTGGCATGTGCGTTCACCCCACCAGCAGCTGGCAGGAAGAGGTTTGCCGTTATTTCATGATCAGAGAAAGAACCACTCTCTGGTTTTCTTTCTTTGCTGTCCCAAGAATTACCAATCAGAATCCAAAGTCCAAGTCAGATGGAACAGTGCTAAAAAATTATCATTTAAAAACATAAATTCTGAAATCATCCACACTTTTATTTCAACCAGCATATGACATTAAATGCATTCCACTAAGTTCCAAAAAAAAATCTGTTAATATTCTAAAATATTTAAAATAGACCACTCCATACCATACTGTTGATATTTATTCTTTTTACTAACAAAATAATTAAGAGTGTGAAATTTCAAAAATATCTTTCTTCCACCTGATACCACTCAGGACTTGTCTCTTGCTACAGTGAGTGAACCCTGCAGGCAGGAAGCCCAGCGCTGAGGCAGGAGCAGGGTGTGAAGGAAACCCAGTTGTGAAGAAACTAAAGATTGCAGATCTTGCCCTTTCTTTTCATGTAGAACTTTGGGAGCAACCTTTCCTCCATATTCTTTTGGTCAATTATTGCTCACTTCCCATCAACACTAGCATTTATAATTTGCAAGATTGTACTCATTGCCACCTGTAAGAAAAACTCAGATCCCACTTCAGATACAAATCACATGGTGATTTATTACACCTGCACATGGGGCCACTGCCCAAAGGGCAGGGTGCCCCCAAATAAGGAGCAGGCAGATTTTTATACCATTTTTATGCTATGTTGGCAAGCAGGCAAGTGAGCACAGAAGCAGAATGTGACAGTTACCTCAGGGTGGAGTTACAGTCAGTAGTTGGCTCAAAGGGTAGCTCGAGTTACAGTGAGTTGGGGTTACAGTGAGTTGGCTCAGGGAGTAACATCGTGGCAGTTGGCATGGGGACGAACTTAGGAGAATTGTTAGTTTGGGAAATCCTGCTTGAGTAAGTTTTCACTATTGTTTTACCTGTGGCTAGGAGTTTTTGAGAACTCAGGGAACTTCCTTCTTCTATTCTAAAACCTGTTCCCAGATTTTATCAGGGGTAGGGGGTAGTTGAGACGTGTGGGTACTCAGGCTGAGACAGTTAGGGGCCTTTAGGGGGCTTTTTGCTGGGTCAGTTATTACAGCAAGTGGCATTCCACATCTGAGCAATATTCACTAGTCATGGCTAGCACTGATCACTTTTTTAAAATGTTCCAGCACACATCAAAACAACACTGTGAAACATACTTTTAGCTAATTCCTAGAAATGAAAAATAGGAAGGTCAGAAAAAATTAAGTGACCCTTTCAATCTTATGCAAAATATTTAAATATTTTCATACTATTACTAATGCATTTAAAACATGATAATGTATGTAAAAGTATACACTAAACAATAAATTAACAAGCAGTTGTGTAACCAAAGTGTCAAGCGAGACCTCACTATTTCCTGGAGATGTAAATAAACTTTGTTCAAACTCTTAATTTTATAGTCTTCCAAGTCTAGAGCTCCCTGTGATTTCAGCAAATTGTCAGTAGTTTGTCTTTTACAATTTAATCTCTACCAGGTTTCCACTTCAATAATATATCCTACAACAGCTGGTGCTGACTGAAATTTGGGACCACATTAGATTTTCTCCCAAAATGTCACTCACCCAGTAATAATAGTGAATCTTGCGAATTTTTACTAAAAATTCAGAAAACAAAATGTTTTCAATCCCAAAGTCCACAATGTAAAATTCCTATAAGATAGTAGTCTCCTGTAAGTAGCTTCTAGAATGGGTCAATAGGAGTATACTGACAACTATTTAGCAACTGGGTCTCTGGAAAGAAAGCACTCTTATTGGTAGTGTCTGCTAATTTCTGTGGTGTAAATATTCTTCTGAGGTCATCACAGAATGCAGAGCTGGAACTGGGAAAATAAGGGGATCATTGGCTCTTGGAAGCTACTATAGCCTGACTTGAACACCGTACTGCACATCACCAAGGACTTTGTCACTGGGCCCACCAAAGCCTGTCACAGTCTCCCTAACCACACTTCTGTTGTCCTGATTCTTTGCACCAGCCACATCACTAGAGAACTTTAATGTGTCTTCTTCAATACAGAGTATCTTAGCTTTTCCACACTCTATGACAGTATTAAAATATGTACACAAGTTTTTGCATGCACCTCCCTCTATCCACCGATGGACTCATTCAATCTTAGTAACTCTCTTTTGGTCAGTATAATGCAGCAGAAACAGATCTTTGTAACTTTCAAAACTACTTTAAAATAGACCACATACTTGCACCTTGGCGTCTCTTGGGACACTCGTTGAAGAGTATGCCAGCACTGCAGAAAATTGGCCTGCTATGATACTGCCATGCTAGGAGGCACATGGAGGCCATCCACTTGTCATCCCAGCTGAGCTCTCAGCCAACAACCAACATTCACTGCCAGCCACATGAGTAAGCCATCTTGGATGTCCAAGCTGGTGAGACTCACATAATACCAGCCAACATCTCACTATATGTAAAAAAAAAAAAAAAAAAAAAAAAAGAGAGAGAGAGAGAGAGAGAGATTTTAACTTTGCCCATTCAAGCCCTTTCCAACATCCTGCTCTCAAAATAATGATTTCTAAACTTCTAAGGGTTTTTTTTGTTTGTTTGTTTTGTTTTGTTTGTTTGTTTGTTTTTTAAGATACAGGGTCTTGCTTTGTTTCCCAGACTGGATTCAAATTCTTTGGTTCAAGCCACCCTCTGGTCTCAGCCACCTGAGTAGCTAGGATTGTGTGACATGAGCACATGCCGCAACATCTGGTGTTACCTGCTAAGTTTTGACAATTTTTCTAATTTATCCAAACTCATGAGACAACAATTTGAGCTATTGAGAGCAAGCATTTATCTTCACACATGTTATAACATATTTTACTAATGATAATTTAGACTAATATACATGTGGCAATATAATACACCCTTTTGGGAAGACACAGAATAAAGAACAACTTAAATGTGTTGCCAAGCAAGAGTCAATTGCATAGAAGATGAAGGTTCTATTGGGCACAGTTTCACAGAACAGCCTTAAATAATAGCTCCTTTGGCAAATCTGGATATGTTCACTGTTGTTCACCTTGGTTTTGTGGGCAATTAAATCCTTTCCCAAGACTAAGGGAGAGGATAAAAATGATGGAAGAAGCTCTGCTACTCCTGCAAACACAGAGGTATAGCAAGGAATGAATGGGATGACAATAAGAAACTATCTTCTCTGTGGCTGGAGAATCTTAACCAGGTAATGCAAAAAGGGTATTCCAGTTCTATTGGCACTTTATTCTCCATAGATTCTCTGGTAGGAGACTTCTTGAACTTTGCTTTCCTAAATTCCATCTAAAGTCTTTTAAAATGTTTGGATTGGCATTTTTTTTCTCACCTTCGTTCAAAGATATATTTCCCTTTGTTCTAGCCATAGAATTAATCCTGTAGAACACCCAGATGAAGGGAGACAGAAAAGTCTTGATTGCTAAAGGAAAACTAAGCTAGGCCTAGAGTGCCATTCACAAAGAATACCAGCTTGACTGCCCACAGCCCTCCATAAAAATGGCATTAATTTAAACTGGAATCAGGCCAGATTCTACCGTTCCCACTTTAACCAAAGGCTATAAACCAGTGTGTGAAGTGTGAGGAGTCACATATTTGTCTGGTAACACTGTGCCTGCAGGATTCTCTTGATAAGTGGCAGAAGCTTCATTACCATAACATGGCAATGCCAAATTAATTCTAATTATCCTGATCATTGAACATTTAAATGAAAATGAAGACATTAAAGGTAACTAATTACTAGGAAGGCCATTTCTGAGGAAGAATTATGATGGATTTTAAACAAAGACATTGTAAAACAATGGGTTCCAACTGCCCAAATCTTGTCAGTTTTTTTATTTGTACTGATCACATTGAATTTACACAACAGGAAATTGGGAGTGATTTGGTTGATTAAAAAAAAAAAAAAAAGTGAGAAAGGCTCTGTGAGGAAGCACATATTGTCATTTGTGCTCTTCAAAAGAAAAAGTCATACTTAATTATTTCTAAATTAGTCTATCAATTATCAAGCCCAAATAAAACATAGAAACAAAGGGTAATGAAAAAAGTGAGAATTAGGGAAAAACTTATTTTCCGAATCAATGTCAATTTTTTGAATTTACTTGCACTAAAAAAAAAAAAAATCGACAATGGAATTATCATCATTGAAAGAGATGGCAGGAAAAAAAGAGTGATCATCTTATTAGATGCCTCTTTATAATTAGAAAATGAGATAGGACGATATATTTTCACTTACCAGTAAACATAAATTTGATAATTTTTTTTCAATCCTTTTAGTCTTGAAGAGAAAAACTTGTTCCTCAGAAGTAGTTCAAGAAGAATATTCTCACCTTCTAGAAAAAAAGAAAGAAGTCTTGACCAAGCAAAAATTGTCTTATTAAACAGGTGGGCAGTAATACAGAAAAGGTGCAGTTTTGAACACTTGATATGATCATATCAATGTATTTACTACCTGATACCAGACAGCTGTTGTATTATACAGATTAAGGCTTACACAGAAACATTTGTGAAGTAAATTAAAACAAGACAAAAAAAAGAAAAAGACAGTAAAACCAAGCATGCTTTCTTATTATATATCTCAGCATTAGATTGCCAACATTGCCAATTTTAGATTGATGAAAAGGTCAAATATTAGAAATATTAATAGGCCCTATGTTCATAATAAAATTACCTGTATACTAAGTTGCTTAGGGACTGCTTGCTTTAAATATAATAAATCATATGTTTTCTTATAAGAAAGTATTGCTGTACTTTCCTTAAGTTCTATGTCAAATTCTTGAGTTTAACAATATACTCTAGAATGTTTTCAAACATAGATTTCATATTTTTGATACCACCTCTTGCTATGATCCCTGCCTTAGCTCCTGGTTACTTGTGAAACCAAGCTCCATCTAATTATATTATTTGAAGTTAATAAGCTCCTGAACAGCCTGTAAGTATTGTTTATGGTTCACTAAGTGTGATTTGCTCTTCTTCTCTGTTCACTTCCTTTTGAACTGGCCATATTAAATACCAACATTAGTTGAAACTAATAACAAAAATAGGTAGAAACGCTATGGAATATCAGGAACATAATATGGTTCAAACTAGACCTGGAAGCAAGGGGCCTTTTCTACCTTGTCTACTTCCGTGTTCTGAGAACCTATTAGTCCAATATCACGTACAAAATGCTCAATAATTACTTGCTTAATAAATGAAGTCTCAACTTATTTTCCTAATTCTGCTTATTGCATATGTTACTCTCTTATTTATTCATTTAATCCTTTACTTAGTGAATTAATCAGTCAAGAAACATATGTTGAGTGGACTTTATCAATCAGTCAAAAAGGAAATTTATTACGTGGGCAGAATGTACAATATTGAGGATAGTTAGTGAAAATGGAATATCTTAGCCCCCAAAGTGAAATGAACCAAAAATGCAGTTAGATCTTCATCTATTAGAGCAGAATATCCAACTGAGGCTAAAATAGACCTTTTCACACCTGAATAATATCAGATCTACTTTCAAATAAGGTAAATGGAAATTTGAGACGCAAGGTTTATTTAGCTCCAACTTCAGGCAGAATCAGCAAGAAGTTCAGGGCACTAAGACCAGGACAGAGACTTTTATTGAGCACCAGGTAGTAAAGTAGGGCACAGGAAGACAGCAACGAAGATTCTGCTCCTTACAAGAATTTATAGACTTTGCACCAAGCTAAACTAGAGGGGACAAAAAGAGATAATAAGGAAGAAGTTCGGAAATGAAGGAAATTAACTTAACTAAAGCTTCCTGGAGTCATTAACATGCAAAAATAAACTGTTACAAAACAGAAGACTAAGGGTGAATTTTAACCACAGGTTCTGAAGATGCCATTATAGAAGCAATATTTTTAAGCATTTAAGCATGTTATAGAAGGAGATAGAAAACACCAGCATGCAGGATTCAATGACAAAGAGCTTGTAAGTGGTGGAACTTATTTGTAAACCTATATTTTCAAGCAACATGCTCTATTTTGTTTTTATAGAGTGCAACTGCAGTCTCTGGAGTCAGACATGCTTGTTTCTGTACTCCCAAGCTGTGTCTGAATCCTCATTTTTTCTTCCTGTTAGCTATGTGACCTTGCGCATATTACTTAAGTGGCTTTGTATTTCAGTTTCGTCAGCATTAAAAAGAAACAACTGCAGTTACTTAATACAATTTCTCTAAAAAAACAGAAAAGTCTAAATAATTTAACATAGAATCCAGCTGATAGCAAATGCTCAAAATTGTGCACTTGCCTTAATTTTTGTGACATGACTTTGACAACCACTTAGGACACAACTGAACTAGAATTATCAATAGGTTTAATTAATTATTATTTATAATGGAATTTGATGTTTTGCTAGGCCCATTGGCAACCTTTTTGTGACTTATGTTTTTTTCTAATTAGGTCAGGCTGATCCCATGCCTAACCCTGGGGGATGTAAATGGAGTTTAAATTTAAGGACTCCAAGAAGACATCATTCTCAAAGATGCGATGAAGCTTGAAAGCACTTTCCATGTCTTTGGCCATCATGATCAGTTCTGAGGTGGGCATTTTCACAAATTAGACTACTTAGAACCTTCCATAACTGCTTTCTGAGGTCTCAGTAGGTCCACCAGGAAGGTCACTCTCTTTTCCTAGGTAGTTGCTGCAACTTAAAAATAAACCTCCCATAGAGGAAGCTTAATCAATAAATGTAATATGAGATAAACCACATTCTGGTTGTGATCCTTACATAAGCCACACCAGTGACCTACCCCTGAATTATTACTCATACAAGCCAATAAAGTATATTTTACTGCTTTGAGAAAATTAAGTCAGATATTCCCTCACTTTTAACAGGAAGCATCCTGACAGTTGGTCTGACACACTGTATAATTGCTATTGATCAGGACGTCTACCTAAAAAGTTAGAGAATCACATCTTGTGTTCTCATCTAACTTGCCAGTGTGAATGTGGTCCGTCGTGGGTCAGACACCCTAACACACATTAGTTACTGTCCAGGTGCTGATTTCTCTTTATATGTTCCTGAGTAGAATAAACACAAATTAAAATAATGGAATAATAAATGCAGAAGGATCACAGTGAGATTTTACATGCAACTAAAATTGTAACTATACTTTTAAAAGAATTGTAGGCTTTACTTTATATCCCTTTTATATTTTAGAAACTAACATTGCCATTTACACATATGTATTTTTGCCCGTTACCTGAAAATGCGTCCAAAGGCTAGAAAGCAAGGGAGAGATACACTAACTTTAGTCAGTAAATATCTGCTTCTCTCCAGGAAAGGACCTTGGGGGTTAGTGATAGATACTGTGTGAACGTAAAAGTGGCCTAAAATGAAAATAGCTCAGAGCGCTCTCAAAGAGCAAAGCTATTAACCTCAGGGTTCTGGTCAAATTCAAGCTCAGGCAAGTTTGCCAGGCAGATTTAAATCAGTGCCATTTCATCTCGCAGCAGCACACAGCGTTCCCTTGCCTTATTGCAAGCTGACAGTCACTGTGATCCCACATACCTATGGCAGACAGGCAAGTGCTTTCATCAGCACACTCTACACAACAGAGATGCAGGCCGTACCCAGGGGGCTTGTGCTTGTGAACTCGAGCTCCTGAGAAAAGCAGACTGATGTCTAAGCCACAGGCCATCTCTGTGGGGGTGTCATGGATTCTGTTTCTATGGCTTCAGATGGACTCCCTTTGCCAGATGTCCTTAGTAATTTGTGCAGCAAATAAAAGACATAGGAAAAGAGTTGGCTTTAATAACAAGTATACCAGGTAGTGTTAGCTAACCCTGTATAACCAATTATACACTATTTCATCTGTATATAAAACAAAAGAGATACTGAGCTACCAACACAAAAATAGACACTGATAAAGATGTCGTAGGAGCCAGAATAGGAGAAGAATGAGCACTCAAGGTTGTAGACTGAGAGCCAGGAAAACCCAAGCTCTGTTCAAGAAGAATAAAAAAGCCAGGCACAGCTACCTGGGGAGGCTGAGGCAAGAGGATTATTTGAGCCTAGGAGTTTGAGATCAGCCTGGACAAAACAGCGAGAACCTATATCTAATAATAATAATAATACATTAGCTAAATTTAATTGAATAATCAATTAAAATTAGCTCATGCCTGTAGTCCCAGTTACTCTGGAGACTGAATTGGGAAGATCTCTGAAGCCTAAGAGCCCAAGAGCAACCAGGGAGATATAGGGAGAAGTCTGCCTTAAAAAATAATAAATACATACATAAATAAATAAATAATAAAAATTAAAAAGACGGTTAAATCATTTAGTGAGGGTATGAATTATAATATAAGAAAAATACATTGAATTGTATCAAATTTTCTTGAAGATTTTAAGAGAGGTTGTGGCAGAACGGTAAGGTTGACTCTTGATCAAAGTAGTTATGTAAGAATTGAGTTGCCAGTTCTTAGGTATAAAAAATGAGAATAAACCTGATTTTAGGAAGACATTTAGGTAGTTTGGAAATGCAAGGAAAAAAAGAAATGGCATCATAAACTTAAAATAAGCAACACCCGGTCTGAAATAGCAATCAAACTTAGTCAGATGTGCAGGATGCACTCCCCAAATGTGGATCTTGGGTGTCCTAAAAGACTATCTCAAGGATGACAGAGAACCCTCTGCTTTTTAGCAGCTCTAGATCACTCTAATAGCTTCCAGTAGTTTCCAAGGTAACAGCTAACAGCATCCTCGTCACATTCCACTTGGTGGAAATACGGATAAGGTCAGTGATAGGTCACTTTCTTATACACATAATAGCAAAACCATAGATTCAGTTTTAAACAACAACTCAACATGGCTGACTGTCTGTTCTGAGCGAACAGCTTTAGTAAAATCTTTTATTAGGTTTTCAAATATGCAGAGATTTGTTTCCTAAATAATCGTTTGCACAGACACAATTACTTAATTAAAATTAGAATGACAGTTAAGTCAAACTGGAAGAAAATAACAGTAACACTTTCTTGTTAGTAATTGAGAATATGCTTTTGGAATTTTATGGTATATTTCATACAGAATAAAAATATATAATAATATCAGTAATATCCCAAAACAAAAATACAATAATACTAATAATATATTATGAAAAGCAGAAGAATGTTTCTTTTATTTTCTAAGCTAAACAACTTGGATGTATACAATATGAGAAAATGTAGTCTTTTGTGTCTATTTTTAAAACAGTAATATAAATTTTCTAAAATGGACAGAAAACAACGAAACTGTTCTTCCAAAATATGTTAGCTGTGAGTCTTACCACTTCAGATAGGGTATGTTTCATTTTTTTTTTAAGTTAAGAAATGCAAAAACAAAACAAAACATGTGTGTAGATATATATATATCTACACACACACACACACACACACACACACACACACACATATATGTATCCATACTTATATATGGTAGTATTTGTGCATTTCACAAAGGAATCTAGGAATAGCTATGAAAGGAAAGGATATCATGCAAGACACAGCCACAGATTTCTTAGTCCTGAGATGGACCCATCAGCCTGGCTCTCATCACCGGCACTCATCCTTTGGCCGTGTGTTTCCAATCCCAGGGAAGAATCAGTGGCACAGCACAGATCAGATTGTTGCAGAGTGATGCCCCATCAGCCCTACTGAGGCACCAGTGTTCATATCCCCTGTAAAAGTCCATCACCCAAGGCACTGCGCTAACCACAAAACTAATCATTTAAGAAGAAGATAAAAAATGTTTCCCCCTTTTTCTTTTTACTGTAATATAAATATTGGCAGGGAAACAACCCATGAACTCACTGCTGCTCTACAAGATTGACTTAATAGACCATAACATTCTTCCAGGTAAATAGTGCAAGGTTTTGTGCATTGTGTTTTAATATTAATCTGACCTGAGGGCTCTCACAGATAATAGGGGACCCATTTTTGGGCCACTTTTCTTTTAAATTCCTTCGTTCACATCAGCTAAAGTCAAAGGATTGAGATTTAAATTTAATGAGCAGATCTGTAATCTTGAGGTGAGATCTGAAAGGGCCACCTTTACACAGCCACCAAGAGATGGCCACACTGCAATGCATTTTTCTTCCTGCAGCAGGGTTGATGATTTATGCTCAGTAAGAAATAATTTTTTTCTTAAAGAACAAATAAAAGCCTTGTGCTCACTCTTGCTTCACATTTGAATATGACTCTTACACCGTTGCTCAAAATGAAATTTGTCATGCATCCTTAAACAGATGGATTTTGAGTTTCTGTCATGGAAATGTATTCTTCTAGTGTCAGCATGGGCTAGGCTGGTGCCCAAAAGGAGCCAAAGGTTCCAGCCCTTGGGAGACATGAGGCGTGGCTTGTCCTGGCTCTGTAGCACAGGGAAAGAAGAGGAACAACACTGGTTAACTAGGCATACCCTCCCCCCGCTGGGAACTTCAGCCTCCTCCTCTGTGCTCTAGCACATGAGTTGATGAAAAATTTACTTCTCTTTGATCCCAGTCCCTGCCCTGTAGCCTCTCACAAAGGGAAGGCCAGAGCTTCTTAATACAACTTAGGGCCATTTGTGTAAATTGGAGCTGAAGACATAGAGCCGAAATCCTCCTTCAGTCCACTTAACAAATGAAGAAGCTTAAGCAAGAGACAGTTTGGTGACTAATTACAAGTAACAAGATGCACTACTCAAAGTTCAGGGTGAGCCTTGTCAACTCTGAGTTTCTAATTTTGGCTTTCCCAATGAAGCAGATGAAGATAAATTAGAGAGAGAAAAAAAAAAAAAAAATATATATATATATATATACACACACACACACACATGCACACACGCACACATACACATACTGCTTTTCTAAATTCTGGACTGGTCCTCAGTAACTTCATTGTAACTTCATTTGTTATTACCTATTACCTTCCTTAATAAAACAGCAATTTATAAACCCTTTGATTAAAAAAAAAAAAAAAAAAAAAAAAAAAAAAACATAGAAAAGGAAACCAGAGCCAAAAGCGTTCAGTAAGTCATCAAAATATGTGGCAATACACCATATTAATTTTGGGAAACAAATAATCAAAGTTTTGCAACAGTTTCAGTACCTTACCCTCAAGATGAGATAAGAAATAGCCGTGAAGAAAGAACTCAAAGCAAGCTTTTCATTTCTCAGTCAGTGACCTACAGAGGCCAGGACTCCTCAAAAGGGATTAAAAGTCACCGCCACTCATGGACCAATTACGTCCATAGACTTAAAAGTTTTAGGAGTCATTTGTAACACTTACGTTTAATCAAGTAATTAACAATGCTAAAAACATGTATAATTTTATTTCTAGGACTTATACTTTGATTTCAAGGGAGGTACATTTTATTTCAAACTTTTACCATATTATTCTTGAAGTTACCTCATCGACTTTTCATTGAATAGTATGTTTTATTCTTTTAAGAGAGTGTATCCTTAGTAATTCACATTGTAATGTTGAAACTTGAGGGATGCATTGCCTTTTTTGAGTATTCGTCCTTCAAAATGTTCAAAATAACATTGACAAGCTGTGTGCTTTCAAGACACTTCACAAAACAGTGTGATATGATCATTGCTGTGGCAACCGGCCTATTAAAAATTAAAATTAATAAATTGAAATGCCACCTAGATGGTACGAATGAAAGAACTTTATTTATGTAATTGAGGTTTGATAGGAAAATAATCATCTCAGAGCAGATGACCTCCTCCATGTTGCCGTTTGAGATCGTCAAGATCTGCAAAAACAAGATATTTGGTGGATGGGGAAGGTACGAGAGAGTGAATTGCTAGACACCCAGGGCATTTTTAAGAAGTCTTGTGAGTATTTCATCCTTCCCACACACCTTCTCAAAGTTGCTATTTTCAGACTATATCAAATCCCAGTCCCATTATAAGTTGTGTGGGCACTAAGAACTCTTGCCTTTGTTGGGCTCCCCCATCATAATGATATCAATATTAAAAACTATTTTTAAGCACTTTTATTTTAAAACCTTTTTAAACCTTTTTTCTTCCTGTTTTAGGCAAATAATAAAATTTTATTTTATGCCTTGGTAATGAAATTAAAGCATGTTCTTGAACCCTGAAACTTAATCCTTGCTTTTTCTTTTGATGTGAAAATAAATTAAAATATTTCCTTAGGGCCCTCAAAGTATTGTGGGCCCCACGCATTGTGCCTAATGTGCCCACTGGGTGAGTAGCCCTCACCTCTTCTCACAAGTGTATTCTCAACTTGAGTGATTTCAGCCATGCACAGGGCTTCAAAACCACCTGCAGACGGACAACCCATAATGTTGCTCTGCAGAACGGGTTTCTCTTCCAGGATTTGGGACATCTCTTAACTATAGCTGTGTTATAACAAAGGCGACATAGATAGACACTGAAAATGCTCAGTGACTCAATGGTGTATGTTGTTTCTAGAATGCGCTTCTCAATTAATAGATCATAATTCTTTCAGTTTATTATAATGGACAAAATTATAATACCCCTAAATTACCTCTGGTGCCGGGACTAAGATGGGTTTTGGTCTTATCCATGTTTATCTATACCTCTATGTTTTCAGAATGATCTAATTTGAGTATTATTAAATAATAAGAAAAGAGATTTTTAAAACTAACATACCTGAGAAAACAGAAATAAAAACATTAGTCAAACTCTAGCAAAATTATTAAGGAATTTCAAACTCCTGTTTTATGTTAACTTGTTAATTCAAGAGAAACCATGTTAAAAGCCCCATTTTGGTCATCCCTGATTTCAATGTAATTCTGGTCTCAATTAATATGAAAGATGTTCTCCATCTTTTAATACATTAGGGTGGAGGAAAAGGCAGAGTTCCTCCAATGTTGCATTCATTGAAATGTCACCGTTCTGTGCTGAACTGTACTTACAGGTCTACTGTAAATCCTACTCCCCATGTGACTATTGTTGGAGAGAGCACCTTGAGGGAGTTATTGAAAGTTAAATGAGATCTTCAGGGCAGGATGGGAACTGGATAGGACTGATGTCCTCATAAAAAGAGGGAGACAGACCAGAGGTCCTGGAAAGGCCCATCCAAGGGCACCCTAGTCATGGGCTTCTGACCTCCAGAACTGCTTGCTCATACATTCTGTTGTTTCAGTCACTCAGTCTGCAGTGTCCTGTTAGGACAGCCAGAGCAGAGCAGTAGTGTCAGTAATAGAGTACTTGGTCTCTCATCTGAGCTTGACAAATCACTGTGGTGAGTCCCAGAGTCATCTCCGAGGGCCCCTTCCCCGTGTTTTATATTCACACTGGCTTCTAATTTGTTCAAGAAAATAAAAATAATAAAATAAAAAATACTTAATATTACTAGTTTCTTCAGTGCTAAGCATTGAACACAGTCCCCATCACCCTGGCAGGTAGATATTACCAGCATCTCCACTTTACAGAGGGAAAACCTAAAGCATACGAGGGTTACTAATTCACAAGAAGCTGTACATGCACTAAACTAAAACCAATAATGAGTCATCTCAGGGCATCATATAGATGGGAGGGCCATCCTAGTACTTCTGAACAGCTCCCACACTTTGCTCCTGATGACACAGACTGGCAGGGCCAGAGTTCCCTGTTTGCAGGCTGGGTACCACGTGCTCGGCAAACTTCCTTCTGAATTCATCCTTGTGCCCCCTAGGAGAAAGATTGGTTTCAGTCACACTGAGAGTACAACAGCAATTTCTGAGGAGCTTGGGAAAGCCCCTTCTCTTATGCTGAAGAGATGATGCCGTCCAGGGGTCAGAATCACCAGTCCCTTCTGAGGCTGTGGCTGGGATCCCGCCATGGTTTCAGGGACGTATCTGCTGGGTACTTTTTGTCTACACAAGAGTTACCCAAAGCATCTTATGTCCAATCTTATGTCCATTTTGTGTTCTGCTAAGATCAAATACTAAACTCTTGAAAATAAAATCTTCCATTGGAAATTATGCATATACCTAAGATTATTTATTATAGCATGTTGTATACTCATCAATATCAGATTTCCTTATGTTAGAGAAATCTGGCAAGATCATTCAATAAAATCTCATTACTGTTCAGTGATTTTTAATTAAAAAAGAGCATCTCCTCTGAGTCTCAAAACAAAACAGCATCTTCCATATGTGTCAAAATAAAAGAAATAGCATGGGGGGTATTACATTCATATCATCACATTGGATATTTTCAAACATAAATTTATTTATTAAATAATGCCTGAAAATCACTAAAGCTATGGTAAGAGACTTTACTTTCCATGATGATATTTTTACATTTTTACTCACAGCACTGAAGGAGTTTTCTTGCACATTTTAATAAAGTATTTATAAAAGTTGTGGGCATCTATGCAGAAATCCCACATTCTGCAACCCTGGCACACATTGTTTATTTTTAATAAAACTCTTCATCTGATAACAGGCTGAGTTGAAAGGATAGCTTCCTATTTATAGAGCCATCAACACCAGGGTGGATATGAAGGCTGCTTACTTTCATCTTTAGCACTGATGCAACTTGTCAGCAGAAAGCTCCCACCCAGGCCTGGTTAGGTGTTCTGAGATCAAAAGCACTAGGAAAACAAACACCAAATATTCACATGGAGCAGGTTCCTTCCCATCTCACTGAGACCTGCCATCACTTGCATTCATGCCTCAGCTTTAAGATTCTACTGCTCATTTTCCCAAATGTCTGACACCCCACAGTTCCTTTTCCTACATGTAGCTGAAATGCCTACTAGCCATGTGAGGAAATGTTCAAAGCCCTAACCATAATGAAAAACATGTGGGCAATTATCATTACTCTTAATTTATGGCTAAGGATCTCTGTCTATAAAACAACCAAAAACTAATTTGAAAATGAACAAGGTGAATTATTGATGTGGTCCTTATGAACGATGACTAACCATGGACATGTCTTGGTTGAATGAACTTTTTTTTCTATTTTGCTTATTTTGTATCCCAATAGAAGCCTCCCACCCACATTAAGGTGATAAAACTAGTCAGACATAAATATCTCCCTCTCCAAATTCCCAGACGTGCCTGCTCAGCGCTTGATGGGAGCAGATTGATGACGATAATTGGTGTTCAGCTGCCCAACCCATTTGGGGTCATCCCAGAACTGGACCTTGCCAAACCACACTCAAGAGTGTTGCTTTCTGAGGAACCATGTTAGCCAGATATGAGGTTGCCTCACAGCATTCAACAGCCCCTTGGCATCACAGCACAGAAGCACAACCAACCACGGAGTCAACCATTCTGAGGGAGGGCTGAGGTAAGATCCCAAACTAAGCATTTAACCATGGGGGTGTGGTCAGGAATGGATAATATGATGGAAAACCAAAATGAGAAACAAGAGAGACAGCAGAGCACTTGGTTACAATCTACAGATCAGTTGTGTTCATAAGCAAACACAGATTTAGGTTAGAAACATATCCTACTCAATGAAATTGAATTTTACAAGTAGTACTAGAATACCAATTGGCCTAAATAAAATAAATTTTTTTACCAATTAAATTAGGTCCTTATCTTTGATGTTGGTACCCTGAATATTTCTCAGTGATTTCATTTGTTTTGCTTATTGAACACCTAGTCTGTAACTTGGGGAGTCACAGAGGAAGAAATACTTTCTTGTTATGAAAGCTCCATTCATTTGAGGAAGACATACAAGAAATGAACACATTCACATCGTGTTGGGTGGTGGTAAAGGCTTTGAGAAAATATATAGCAGAATACAAGGACAGACAGCAACCCAGCCCAGCCTGGAGGCCAAAGGGATCTAGAACACAGCGATAAAGAAAGGCGTCTTGGATGGGTGGTGTTTTGTAACAGATCTGAATTAAACAGGGAGAGAGAGAAATTCTGATATCTGAAGGAAGAGAATTTCTAACAGAGAAAATAAGAGTATCAAAGGCCTGCAACCATTCTTGATGTAAAGAGACGGTGTATTTTTAGAAAAACTGGAGAGACAAGTCAACACACACAGTTACCATTGCAGTACCCTCGCCCAATGGATGGTGTAGACAATGCTGGAATGAGAAAAGAATTAAATGGAATGTATTAAGTCTGAGATATGGTACAGGAATTCATAAAGAGAAAAGTGTTGCCATCTTGAGGATTAGATCCCAATTCAGAATAGAGAATAATTAAAAATTAAACCAGAAATAAGATTAATTTCAATAGGTACAAATGACTAAGGCATTTTTTAAAAAAGCAGTTTCATGAGGTTTATGCAATCCTCCTATCAACTCTATGAGGGTGGCCATTACCATTGTAATCGCCTCTAAGGAATTAAGAAACTAAGATCAGAAACATAAAATACCAGGACCCAAATCACCCAGGCATATGGGATTAGTGATGCTGAAGATTCTTTGCTAGTTCCTCTGCTGAGAAGGGAAGCTGGCTGGCCTTAGTGAATTTTTGACAGGTAGTAATTTTCTGGAACTTCCAGAAACAGCCATGAGCAGTTTCACAACTGCCGCCTTTGAACATCCTCACCAGGAGTCCTCGGCTGTCACATCGGAACTGCCACTGACCTGGAATTGGAATGGCCACGCTGGAGAGGACACACCTAGATAGATATTGGGATTCCAGTCCCAGGTGAGCCCAGGTGTCCAGCATCCTTGGGGAGGACCAGACACCTGATCAGCGCTGACATGGGCCCTCCAGACGAGCCTGACCACCTGCTGTGCATTTCTGGGTGTCCCCCTCAAATTCACACATGATCGAAGAGTCACCCAGCTAAGTCCTGCCAATTTCTGACCCACAAAATTGAGAAATATGATAAAATGGTTGTTGTTGTAATCCATTAGGCACTGTGGTAGTTCATAACATAGTGGTTGGTAACTGGTTCAACAGTTGATAAGTGGATTCAAATTCTGCTCCTCAAACTCTAAATTTTGGCCCCTTTTCTAATATAGAAGCATCAAATTCAAGATCAAATGGTAATCACATAATAACGTGGTTAAAAAGGTTCTGTGAATCACTTCAAAAGAGTTAATCACAAATTGAGCAAATAATTCCAGAAGAAAGAATCATAAAATTGGAATGGCTAAAGAACATTATGCTGTAGTACATTTATGTAAACTTGGAAATGGAGGAATGAGGCCAAAGAACAGAATTGGAGAGAAAGGAAATTGTCAGTGTTTACACAGTACTAACCCAAGGAGAAATATTCCAATCTTAGGGCGTAACCTAAAGGAACAGTTTCTCAATACCAGAGTGAGTCAGAAAACGAACTTACTGTAACTCCGCTGTAAAACCTTTAAGGGAGATTCATTTTACTAGCATCTCTGAAAGACTTAGGTTAGCTCTGAAAGCTGAACTGATACCAGGACGCTGGCAGAGGGATTAAGGTTGTGCTGACTATCTCATCATTATTACTTGAATGTGATTTTTGATGATCAGCCTGCCTGTAGTCAAGCAAAATGGAATACATGAAAAATTTAAACTAATCAAACATCTTAGAATTCATAAAATCAAAGGACAGAACTTCAGAAAAACACAGGATTAATGAAATAGGATTATAACTAATTATTTGGATTATAGAGCCAAATTATTTGGCAAATAATTCATTTCACAGAAAATAAATTATTTTTAATTTAAATAACTCACTTTCAATAAGGGTCAAAAGGAGATGTGATGCTTTAAGGTTTTAAGAGTCTGGTCTATTTGCTTGTTCTTTTGCTTTTTAATTGGATTGACATCACAAACATAACATCTGTAGAGGTCCAGCTCTGCACCTTCAGAGGCAGGGAGAGCTGGGTGAGAATTCAGGGAGAGTCACAAACAGGCTTAGCACATCTGAAAGCTGTGAAGTAAGGCCTTGCCAAGCAGTAAATGTAGTCCTCATTGTCCATCTCTTAATAAACAAAAAATTCAGCAGTCCTGCTGCGCTTCAAGAAAAAGTTATCCATGGCTTGGTGCCTATAGCTCAGCGGCCAGGGCACCAGCCACATACACTGGAGCTGGTGGGTTTTAATCCAGCTCAGCCCTGCCAAACAATGACAATTACAACCAAAACACAGCTGGGCATTGTGGCAGGTGCCTGTATTCCCAGCTACGTGAGAGGCTGAGGCAAGAAAAGCACTTAAAGGAGTTTGAGGTTGCTGTGAGCTGTGATACCATGGCACTCTACCCAGGGTGACAGCTTGAGACTCTGTCTAAAAAAAAAAAAAAAAAAAGTTATCCATGATTCTGCAATGCCAGACTGTTTCTTCTACACCCAGGCCAAGAGGCAGAGCAGAGTTCCCAGAGGACCTAGTGCAGGTTGGCCCCTCCTCCAGCTCTAATTCACCTGCATGAATGACTCCTTCACACTCCCGTGGTCCAAATACCAAAGGAGATTTTTGGGAGGTAAACTATATATGTGATTGGAAGCACCACCCATTTCAGATCATCCCATGCTCTTCTGGGTCACACCCTTGAGGAGGCAAACTTACCAGGCCACAAGAATGTGCTGGTGCGGAATCTTACAAGTAGGGTAATTAGGTGGAGTACATCTCACAGGAAGAAAGCAGCTCCCACCCACCCTCAGAGTTCGGAGGTGTTCTTAGGAGCTGCAGGGCTGCAGGAGTGCCTTCCCTCACTGTCTGCTGTGATCTCCCTTACACTGCGCTTGTGGCCAAGATACCTTGCCAGCATTTTTCCCTGTGCCGTTCAATGGGACTCCCTCTTGAAAGTGGCTTTGGAAACCTCTCCCTTTTGGCTCTGTGCATGGAAGGCAGCTTGGAAGTGGCCTTGGCTGCACTCCTATTGCCCTGCCCCCAGATCCCAGACCCTGCTTCAGCCAGCTCAGTGCTTTCTGTGTCTAGACTTTACCTCCAATTTTTATCTCTGTCCAACCCCTTGTCCCTTTAGCCAAGAAAAGGCCTTATTGTGCTGTCCAAAAAAATAAATAACTGGAAACGTATCTAGTGCAATAGGAATATGTGATGGATGAGTCATTAAATTTAAGCCAAACATCCTGTTAAATAGTTTCAAAAATACAGTGTTGTATTTTTCTTATTGCTTAAACCAGTATATTTAGGGAAACCCAAAGTTGTAATTATTTTTATCTTTTATCTTTGGTATTTAAGTATTATTGTTTACTACAAAGCACAATAATTGAATTATCATATGGGCAATTTCCTTTGGATTTCGTTTGATCCAATCTATCAAAATGATCTTCCCAAATTTTGGCTAATGATATCACTGCCCAGATGGTCTCTCCCTGCCTCTTCTCTATCATCTCTGATGCCCAGTTGACCCAGTAATTCTATCTATTCACACCTATCTCTGCCCTCAGCTCCATGAACTCAAGCCATCTTTCCTAAGATAAAAGATAACTTCACCTTTCACTGAAGTCGGCGCCTCCTTGACTCTCCCTGTGGCATTCTATTCTTTCTGAATCTACAGAATTGTCGTTCTAAACCAAAACAGAATCTGCCAAATTACTTTGGCTGCCCTGACACTCTCTCCAGCTCAAAAGTAAATTCTAGATTTCTCAGCATACACTTGGCAAACCTTCAAACTCTACTACTAAACATACCATTTGGGCTCATCCTTGGCCATTCTCTCCCACAAAACTTAGAGTCCAACCACACCAAATGTCTCAGTGCATCAGAGACTGAGGAATTTACAAAGAAAGGAAGTTCATTTGGCTCACAATTCTGCTGGCTGTGTAAGAAGCCCTTCTGAGTATTGCTTCCATTCAGGGCAGAAGGCAGGGGAGTTGGCAGGTGCAGAGGTCACATGGTCAGAGGAGAGTCAGGGAAAAAGTGAGTGGGTCATTTTCTTTTCAACAACCACTATCATGGGAGCTAAAAAACAAGAACTCATCAATCCTGCAAGAATGGCACAAATCCACTCACAAGGAATCTACTCCCCTGACTCAACCCCCCTCCCATTAGGCCCCATCTCCAACGTTGGGAAACAAATTTCAGCATGAGGTTTGGAGCAGTCAAATATACAAACTACATCACCAACTTTATTTTCTTTCCCAATTATCAAAATATGTCAAATGCAAATAAATGTTCATGGATCTGGTCAAGCTATTTCTTTGCTTAGAAAGAATTTCATGGCCCAAATTAAGAATTCCTGTCTTCCCTGAAGCTTTTTCTAATTTTCTTTTATAGGTGTCTCCCAGGTTCCTAAGGCATTTTATACACAAACTGCAGAATGCACATCACAATATGCTGAAATCCTTTCCTTACATATCACATATGATCACATGACCATAAACATCATAATAATCTTTACATTCTTCACAGTGAAAGGTTGAAAGCATCTTATTGTAAGGACTTAATAAATACATACTAGGTTGGCAGCACCTATGGCTCAATGAGTAGGGTGCCAGCCCCATAAACCGGAGGTGGCGGGTTCAAACCCATCCCCAGCCAAAAACTGCAAAAATAAATAAATAAATACATGCTGGGGGGTTTTCCCTTAAGTTTAATGCATTCACTTATATCTTCCTCTCATTTATTTTAAGCACTATAACAAATTTAATAGGACAGACTTTCAAAGGTATGAACTCTAAGCTACTCTGAACCATCTCATTCTAAATTTTATTAACATTCTATTTTTAATATAGGACTTAACATATATTTGAGGATAGCCTTCTTTTTAAGAAAAGAAAGAGTAAATTAATAGGTGTTTCATTATCATTTTTCAAATTAGAAGTAGAATTTTAAAATAATGGTAAGAAAAACTGATTTTTCCATTAAACATGTGCTTCCAAAACAATGTTGACATTATGTTTATCATGCAAAGAAATTTTAGGTAAATTTATGCATTTTTAGCAACAAATATTGAAGCAAGCAGATTTCATTTTTCTATACTCAGAGTCCAAGTTAGTAAAATTATTTTAAGTGAATTTTTCTGAGATTTTCATGCTGAAAGTACTTCTTATTTTTTGAAACTTAATCTAATTATGTTAAAAATGATTCTGATTTATGCAACTAATGTGAAACCATGAAAAAAGAAAATGTTGTATGATTATTCAATTTGAAATATATTTTAAATAGCACGCAGGTGAATAAAAATTGGCATAAGAGTTCATGAGTTTTTCAGCCTACAGAATAATCAGGAGGGAAATATTAAGGCTTAAAAGGTACAAATAACAGACAATGTCCTAGTTTTAGTAGAAATTTTTAATTTCAGCAATAGCACAAATTGTTAATTTTGTAATCTCAATGTGCACTCGACAGTGGGTGGTGGATTATTTATACTTACATATTTCAGTCCCTTCCTTCAAGGATTCATTTAAAAACTATTTCAGTGTATAGCATCATCTGCTTACCGATTTGAAGCCTGGGTACACAGAGCCTTGTTTATATTTTTTTTAGGAAAATATTCCTTAAAAATATAAATTCTTTCAACTCCACTGGCCTTTACCAGAGCCCACCTACAGACAGTGTAACAAAGTCATTTTGGCAAGCAAACTCTATTAGGAAGAAAAGCATTCCTCTTGACATTTATAGGTCTATTTTTTAAGGAGAAATTAGAAAACTTTCCAAATATGTAGAAATCCATTAAAAGAAATGGCTTGCCAGTGGCAGGACTGGCTTTTATAGTACTGCCCTGTCATGGCTTCCCTGCTCTCACCATGTAAACCTTACTTCCAATTAGACCGAGCACCACTAGAATTGGAGAACACATAAACATCCTCAGCACATACTGAATATGCCACTTCATATTTGCCACCAGCCTGTTACAATATATCTATCAGCTACTTCAAGCAAGGAAGCCATACTGCTCTGCAGAGCCAGTTAATAATGGCTCACTCAAACTCACTCAAGTGCTTCAAAAACATCACACACCCCTAATGTGGTAGATAAACATTTTATCTCTCTACTTCTGATGGCATATAATTTTCGGCCTTTGATCTACTATAATTTAAGGTGTGTCAAGAAGGATCTTGGCAGAGCAGACCAGTAAAAAAGAGAGGTTTAGCACTTCAGTTCCTGGAGATGCACTTCCCAGACAAGGGCTTTGGAAAGAGCAAGGACTGTACAGCCAGTTTGACTGCAGGAAATAAAAGAGGTGCTATTTAAGGGAAAGAACTCAGGGTGGAATGGAATTGCTGCTGTAAAAGATGTTCAACTCACATTGCCATATGGGTTTTTTGGAATGACTCCCACATATATTAGCCATACTCTTGGCACTTGGAGCTGTGTTTGGAACTGTGACGTCCCTTTGCTGCTTTGAGACTTTTTGAAGGTAAAGTCATGTTGTCACACCTTTGCTGTAAAAGCCATTGCAGATTTCTGTAATAACAGCTGGATTAAAAGTTCAAATATTTCTCTCTGGGGTTAGATGGTATCTCAGGGTGATGTTGATTTACATTTCTCTAATATATAGGGATGATGAACATTTTTTCATATGTTTGTTAGCCATTCGTCTGTCTTCTTTAGAGAAGGTTCTATTCATATCTCTTGCCCATTGATATATGGGATTGTTGGCTTTTTTCATGTGGATTAATTTGAGTTCTCTATAGATCTTAGTTATCAAGCTTTTGTCTGATTCAAAATATGCAAATATCCTTTCCCATTGTGTAGGTTGTCTCTTTGCTTTGGTCGTTGTCTCTTTAGCTGTACAGAAGCTTTTCAGTTTAATTAAGTCCCATTTGTTTATTTTTGTTGTTGCAATTGCCACGGCAGTCTTCTTCATAAAGTTTTTCCTCAGGGAAATATCTTCCAGTGTTTTTCCTATGCTTTCTTTGAGGATTTTTATTGTTTCATGCCTTAAATTTAAGTCCTTTATCCCTCTTGAATCAATTTTTGTGAGTGGAGAAAGGTGTGGGTCCAGTTTCAGTCTTTTACATGTGGATCCAGTTCTCCCAACACCATTTATTGATTAGGGAGTCTTTCCCCCAAGGTATGTTCCTGTTGGTTTATCGAAGATTAGGTGGTTGTAAGATGTTAGTTTCATTTCCTGGTTTTCTATTCGATTCCAAATGTCTATGTCTCAATTTTTGTGCCAGTACCATGCTGTCTTGACCACTATGGCCTTGTAGTATAGCCTAAAATCTGGTATGCTGATGCCCCCAGCTTTATTTTTATTACTAAGAACTGCCTTAGCTATATGAGTTTTTTTTCTGGTTCCATACAAGATGCAGAATCATTTTTTCCAAATCTTGAAAGTACGATGTTGGTATTTTAACAGGAATGGCATTGAATAGGTAGATCTCTTTGGGAAGGATAGACATTTTAACAATGTTGATTCTTCCCAGTCATGAGCATGGTGTGTTCTTCCATTTGTTAAAATCTTCTGCTATTTCCTTTCTGAGGATTTCATAATTTTCTTTATAGAGGTCCTTCACCTCCTTCGTTAGGTATATTCCTAGGTATTTCATTTTTTTTGAAACTATGGTGAAGGGAGTTGTGTCCTTAATTAGATTCTCTCTCTCTTGTTTTAAATTTATTTATTATTAAATCATAGCTGTGTACATTAATGCAATCATGGGGCACTATACACAGGTTTTATATACCATTTGACATATTTTCATCACAATGGTTAACACAGCCCTCCTGGCATTTTCTTAGTTATTGTGTTAAGACATTTATTTTCTATATTTAGTAAGTTTCACATATACCCTTGTAAGATGCACCATAGTTGTGGTCCCACCAATTACCTTCCCTCCACCCATCCTTTCCCCTCCTCTCCCCTCCCTTTCCCCTTTCCCCATATTCTTAGGTTATAATTGGGTTATAGATTCCATATGAAAGCTATAGATTAGTTTCATAGTAGGCCTGAGTACATTGGATACTTTTTCTTCCATTCTTGAGATACTTTACTAAGAAGAATATGTTCCAGCTCTATCCATGTAAACATGAAAGAGGTAAAGTCTCCATCTTTCTTTAAGGCTGCATAATATTCCATGGTGTACGTATACCACAATTTATTAATCCATTTGTGGATCAATGGGCATGTGGGCTTCTTCCATGACTTAGCAATTACGAATTGGGCTGCAATAAATATTCTGGTACAAATATCTTTGTTATAATGTGATTTTTGGCCTTCTGGGTATATACCTAGTAGAGGAATCATAGGATCAAGTGGCAGGTCTATTTTTAGATCTCTAAGTGTTCTCCAAACATCTTTCCAAAAGGAATGTATTAATTTGCATTCCCACCAGCATTGTAGAAGGGTTCCCTTTTCTCCACATCCACGCCAACATCTCTGGTCTTGGGATTTTGTGATATGGACTAATCTTACTGTAGTTAGGTGATATCTCAAAGTAGTTTTGATTTGCATTTCTCTGATGATTAAGGTTGATGAGCATTTTTTCATATGTCTGTAGGCCATGCACCTGTCTTCTTCAGAGAAGTTTCTCTTCAAGTCGCTTGCCCAGCCTGAGATGGTGTCACTTGTTCTTTTCTTGCTAATGCCTTTGAGTTCTCTGTGGATTCTGGTTATTAAACCTTTGCTAGAAACATAACCTGCAAATATCTTCTCCTATTCTGAGGGCTGTCTGCTTGCTTTACTTACTGTGTTCTTGGCTGTGTGAAAGCGTTTTAGTTTGATCATTCCCAGTAGTGTTTTTTCTTTTCCTCTTTCATTTTTTTTTTAAATTTATTTTTATTGTTAAATCATACCTGTGTACATTAGTGCAATCAAGGGGTACAATGTGCTGCTTTCATATACAATCTGAAGTATTCTCATTAAACTGTTCAGCGCAGCCTTCATGGCATTTTCTTAGTTACTGTATGTAGACATTTGTATTCCGCATTTAGTAAGTTTTGCCTGTACCCATTCTAAGATGCACCATAGATGTGGCCCAACCCATTACCCTCACTCCACCAAAACCTCCCCCCTCCCTTCCCCTTCCTTGGCCCTTTACCCATAGTCTTGTGCTATTGTTGGGTTATAGCCTTTATGTGAAAGCTATAAATTAGCTTCATAGTACAGTTGAGTACATTGGATACTTTTTCTTCCATTCCTGAGATACTTTGCTAAGAAGAATATGTTCCAGCTCCATCCATGTAAACATGAAAGAGGTAAAGTCTCCATCTTTCTTTAAGGCTGCATAATATTCCATGGTGTACGTATA
>CAUYPK010067190.1:0-15713 GCA_963574355.1 Loris lydekkerianus | reverse complement strand
AAATACAACCCTACCCCGCCCCAATTTATCTGTGTGTTTCCATTCCACCCACCCCCTGCCAAAAGTCAAAAAAAAAAAAAAAAAAAAAAAAAAAAAAAAAAAAAAGAAAAGAAAGAAAGAAAAAGACGGTGTG
The DNA here is from genome assembly GCA_963574355.1 of Loris lydekkerianus. Taxonomy (NCBI): domain Eukaryota; kingdom Metazoa; phylum Chordata; class Mammalia; order Primates; family Lorisidae; genus Loris; species Loris lydekkerianus. The sequence goes on along the minus strand of CAUYPK010067190.1, from coordinate 15,580 downwards.
GTTGTGGGCTCCTGTAGTCCCAACTACTCCGGAGGCTGTGGCAAAATACGTGCCTAAGCTCAGGAGAAGGAGCTTGCTGTGATCTGTGATGCCAGGGCACTCTACCTAGTGTGACAAAGAGAAAGTTCGTCTCCAAGGAAGAAGAAGAAGAAGAAGAAAAAAAAAAATAGCATCCTACTTAATTGACCCCATGAATTTATGTCACCTGTGATGCAGCCTAAGTCTCAGTGCTGCACAAAATCTCAACTATTCTGTCATCCTAGAGCTAGTAATCTCAAACATCAATAGTATCAATAAGGCACAAATGGGAGATCACTTCTCTGTCTGTGGCTGGAGGGCTAAAATGTGTCCTGGATCAAACCGTTGAGGGATGTCTGCTGAAGTGAGCCAAAAAGCCCTCTTGGTATCTTTGATCAGAAGCCTATATCTCAGGACATTACAAGATGAAATCACTAGATGGTCACCTTGGATGAATCACAATGGATGTTTCCCTGGTTTATCATATTAATGCTTAACCTTATTCCTGCTAGGCACGTGTAGTGGCTATCCAGGTTTGTCACTGGATTCAACCTGACAGAAAAGAGTGTGGGTTATGTTCTCCACACTCAATTCCTGCTCGCAAAAGTTTGTTTGTTTATCCAGTAAAGGGATTCAACAACTTTCCTTTCCTTTTCACATCATGAATTTGTAAGCAACTGTAAGAGTATGTTTGATACCTTGTGCTGGCCTTGGATGTTACACACCAATAACGCAAGCCCAAAGATGAGATAGTGATTTCACAGAACTGACAGGTACATGACACATTTCTCAGTTCTACCTTTCCTGAGATTTTATTTCTTTGTCTAGAATAGGCTTGTTTGGGATGGTAGGCGTCCTACTGAAGTTTCTTTCTTGAAAGCTCTCTCTCTCTCTCTCTCTCTCTCTCTCTCTCTCTTTTTTTTTTACTTATACATATGTTAATTATGTTGCCATATATATATATATTTTTTTTTTGACTTCACAAAATTAAAAAGACTTAAACTTTAATAAAAATAACAATGTTTAAGATGAGGACTAGAAACAAAAACCTTATAAAGAACAAAGGAACTGATTTAGATTTAACTCCATTCTATATGATATTGGCTGTGGATTTGCTGTAGATGGCCTGTATCAGTTTAAGAAATGTCCCTTCTATACCAATTTTCTTAAGTGTTCTGATCATGAAGGGATGCTGGATATTATCAAAAGCTTTTTCTGTATCAATTGAGAGAATCATCTGGTCTTTCTTTTTTAATTTGTTTATGTGCTGAATTATATTTATAGATTTACGTATATTGAACCAGTCTCAAGACCCTGGGATAAAACCGACTTGGTCATGATGTATAAATTGTTTGATGAGTTGCTGGATTCTGTTTGTTAGGATACTGTTGAATATTTTGGCAATTATGTTCATTAGTGATATTGGTCTATAATTTTCTTTTCTTGTTGGGTCTTTTCCTGGTTTGGGGATCAGGGTGATGTTTGCTTCATAGAACGTTTTGGGTAGGATTTTTTCTTTTTCTCGGGATATTTTGTATGGTTGATGCTATTTCAGAAATTGATATAAGTCTGTTCAACATTTCCACTTCGTTCTGATTAAGTGTTGGTAGGTGGCATGCTTCTAAGTATTGATCAATTTCCTTCTGATTTTCATATTTCTGAGAATAAAGTTTCTTGTAATATTGATTAACCATTTTTTGTTGTTATTTCTTCTTTGTCATTTGAAATCATTTCCACTCAGATCAGGAACCAGGCAAGATTGCCCATTGTCTCCACTGCCCTTTAACATTGTAATGGAAGTTTTAGCTATCACAATTAAGGAAGAAAAGGCAATCAAAAAATATCCATATAGGGTCAGGAGAGAACAAACTTTTGATCTTCGCAGATGATATGATTGTATATCTGGAAAACACCAGGGATTCTACTACAAAACTCTTAGAAGTGATCAAGAAATACAGCAGCATCTCAGTTTACCAAATCAACATTCATAAATTGATATTCTTTACATATACCAACAATAGTCAAGAGGAGAAAAAAAAAAAAAAAAACAATTAAGGACTCTATTCCATTCACAGTAGTGCCAAAGTAGATGTGATATTTGGGAGTTTATCTAACAAAAAAATGTAAAGGATCTCCATAAGGAGAACTATGAAACCCTAAGAAAAGAATTAGCTGAAAATGTTAACAAATGGAAAAACATACCATGCTCATGGGTGGGAAGAATCAACATTTTTAAAATGTCCATTCTACCCAAAGCAGCATACAATTTTAAGGCAATCCTTATTAAAGCTCTCCTGTCATACTTTAAAGATCTTGAAGAAAATAATATTTTGTTTTATATGCAATCATAAAACACCTCGAATAGCCTAGACATTACTCGGAAATAAAAACAAAGCAGGAGGAATCACGCTACCAAACCTCAGACTATACTATAAATACATAGTGGTCAAAACAGCATGGTACTGGCAGAAAAACAGAGAGGGGGATGTCTGGAACAGGATAGAGAACCAAGACATGAACCCAGCTACTTACCATTATTCGATCTTTGAAAAGCCAATTAAAAACATTCAGTGAGGAAAAGATTCCTCAAATGGAGCTGGGTGAATTGACAGGCAACCTATTGAAGACTGAAACTGAACCCACACCTTTCACCATTAACTAAGATAATTGCATTAAAGATTTAAACTTAAAGCATGAAATTATAAAAATACTAGAAGAAAGTGCAGAGAAAACCCTCGAAAAAATCGGTCTGGGCAAATATTTTATGAGGAGGACCCCTCAGGCAATTGAAGCAGCTTCAAAAATACACTACTGGGATGTGATCAAACTAAAAAGCTTATGCACAACCAAGAACACAGTTAGTAAAGCAAGCAGACAGCACTCAGAATGGGAAAAGCTATTTTCAGGTTATGTCTCTGACAAAGGTTTAATAACCAGAATCCACAGAGAACTCAAACGTATAAGCAAGAAAAGAACAAGTGATCCCATTGCAGGTTGGGCAAGGGATTTGAAGAGAAACTTTTCTGAAGAAGACAGACACACAGCCTCCAGACATATGAAAAAATTCTCATCATCCTTAATCATCAGAGAAATGCAAATTTAAACTACTTTGAGATATCATATAACTCCAGTAAGATTAGCCCATATCATAAAATCCCAAGACCAGAGATGTTGGCATGGATGTGGAGAAAAGGGAACACTTCTACCCTGTAGGTGGGAAAGCAAATTAACACTTTTTTTTTTTTTTTGAAAGATGTTTGGAGAACACTTAGAAATCTAAAAATAGAGCTGCCATTTAATCCTATACTTTCTCTACTAGGTATATACCCAGAAGACCAAAAATCATGTTATAACAAATATATTTGTACAAGGGTGTTTATTGCAGCCCAATTCATAATCGCTAAGTCGTGGAACAAGCCCAAGTGCCCATCAATCCACGAATGGATTAATAAATTGTGGTATATATACACCATGGAATATTATGCAGCCTTAAAGAAAGATGGAGACTTTACCTCTTTCATGATTACATGGATGTAGCTGGAACATATTCTTAGTAAAGTATCTCAAGAATGGAAGAAAAAGTATCCAATGTACTCAGCCCTACTATGAAACTAATTTATGGCTTTCATATGAAAGCTATAACCCGGTTATAACCTAAGAATATGGGGAAGGGGGAGAGGGAGGAAAAAGGAGGGGGGAGGATGGAGGGAGGGAGGGTGATTGGTGGAATTACACTTACGGTGCATCTTATAAGGGTACATGTGAAACTTACTAAATGTAGAATATAAATGTCTTAATAAAATAACTAAGAAAATGCCAGAAAGGCTACATTAACCAGTGTGATGAAAATATGTCAAATAGTCTATGAAACCAGTGTATGGTGCCCATGATTGCATTAATTCACACAGCTATGATTTAATAATAAAAAAAGAATGAAGGAACATAAATACATTCAGAAAAGTCATCATAAAATTGCTACATTGAAATCTAAAGCAATAATAATAATAATAATAATGCAAATAAAGTAACCTTCACATTGTCAAATAAGAGTATGTCTATAATAGAAGGTTTTGACTCTGAGATTCAGTATTGAGTCATCAGTCAACTTATTATTTTTTAAGTTTCATAAAATAGATAACTAATATTTATAAATAAAAGTAAAAGATAATTTCAAAAAACAGATCATGCTAAATCTTATAGACAATAGAAAAATCAGAAATACATCAAAATCATTCTTCTTGATATGGGCACACCTGATATTACAGTTGGAGAAAATATATTATTATAAAGAAAAATTATAAACCTATGTCACTTATAAATGAGTATAGAATATCCTAAACAACATATTAACATGTTGAGTTAAAAATTAGTGCTTAAGTAATGTACTTTGGTCAAAAATAAAACCAATTTATGTGAAAAATAGTCACTATTTTCCTTCCTTGTTCTTTTTTATTTCGTATTTTTCTTTCCCTGACCCCTTTTCTTCTTCTCTGTCTGATATCCCCTCCCCCCTTGACCCACCGTGTCATTAATTGTCTTCAAATCAAAATTGAGTACATAGGATTCATATTTCTCCATTCCTTTGATGCTTAACTAAATCATGTATTCCACCTCCATCCAGGTCAGTACAAATGCTGCAAAATCTTCATTTTTTTATGGCTGAATAATGTTCCATGATACCCATATACCACAGCTTCCTGATCCATTCCTGGGTTGAAGAACATTAAGGCTGTTTCCACATTTTGGCAATTGTAAATCGGGCTGCAATAAACAGCCTAGTACAAGTGTCTTTATAATGAAAGTTTTTTTGTTTGTTTGTTTGTTTGTTTTTCCTTTTGGATAGATGCCCAGGAATGAGATTGCAGGATCAAATGTGAGGTCTAGTTTGATTTCTTTGAGGTTTCTTTATACTTCCTTCCAAAAAGGTTGTATTAGTTTGCAGTCCCAACAGCAGTGTAAAAGTGTTCCTTTCTCTCCACAATCACGCCAGCATCTGCAGTTTTGAGATTTTGTGATATAGGCCATTCTCATTGTGATTAGGTGATATCTCAGGGTGGTTTTAATATCCATTTCTCTAATAATTAGGGATAATGAGCATTTTTTCATATGATTGCTGGCCATTCATCTGTCATCTTTGGAGAAGTTCTATTTATCTCTTTTCCCCATTGATGTATGGGATTATTGTTATTTTTTTGTTTGTTTGTTTTTCTTGTGAATTAATTGAGTTCTGTATAGACCCTGGTTATTTAGTGTTAGTCTGATTCAAAATATGCAAATATTCTTTCCCATTGGGTAGGATGTCTATTTGCTTTGGTTGTTGTCTCCTTGGCTGTACAGAAACTTTTCAATTTAATTAAATCCCATTTGTTTGTGATTGTTGTTGTTGCTATTGCCATGGCAGTCTTCTTCATAAAATCTTTCCCAAGGCTGATATCTTCCAGTGTTTTTCCTATTCTTTCTTTGAGAATTTTTATTGTTTTGTGCCTTAAATTTAAGTCCTTTATCCATCTTCAATCAATTATTGTGAGTGGAGGAAAGTATGGGTCCATTTTCAGTCTTTTACATGTGGATATCCAATTCTCCCAGCAACAATTATTTAATAGGGAATCTTTCCCAGTGGAGGCTCTTGTTTGGTTTATGGAAGATTAGGTGGCTGTAAGTTGTTGGTTTCATTTCATGGTTTTCTATTTGATTCCAAATGTCCAAGTCTCTGTGTTTGTGCCAGTACCATGCTGTCTTGACCACTATGGACTTATAATACAGCCTAAAATCAGGTATGGTGATACCCCCAGCTTTGTTTTTATTGCTAAGAACTGCCTGAGATATATGGGCTTTTTTGTGATTCCATACAAAGCACAGAATCATTTTTTGCAAGTCTTGAAAATAGGATGTTGGTATTTTAATAAGGATGGTGTTGAATTGGTAAATTCCTCTGGGAAGTATAGACATTTTAACAATGTTGATTCTTCCCAGCCATGAGCATAGTATGTTCTTCCATTTGTTAAGGTCCTCTGCTATTTCCTTTCTTAAGGTTGCATAATTTTTTTATAGAGATACTTCACCTATTTTGTTAGGTATATCCCTAAGTATTTCATTTTCTTTGGGGCTATGGTTAAGGGAGTTGTGTCTTTAATTAACATCTTTTCTTGGCTGTTGTTGGCATATACAAAAGCAATTGATTTGTGGACATGGATTTTATATCCTGAAACATTACTGATTTTTTTTAATGACTTTCACAAGTCTTGTGGTTGAGTCTTTAGGGTTTTCTATGTATAAGATCATATCATCAGTCAAGAGGTAGAGTTTAACCTCCTCTGCTCCAATTTGGATGCCCTTTATTTTCTTGTCTTGTCTAATTGTACTGGCTAGAACTTCCAGCACTATGTTGAATAGTAATGGTGACAGAGGACAACCTTGTCTGGTTCCAGTTCTAAAAGCAAAAGCGTTTAGTTTGACTCTATTCAGTAAAATATTAGTTGTGTGTTTCTCATAAATACCTTTTATGAGTTCCAAAAATGTGCCACCTATGCCTATACTCCTCAGTGTTCTAATTAGAAAAGGATGCTGGATTTTGTTGATAGCTTTTTCTGCATCTATTGAGAGGATTATATATTTTTTGGTTTTACTTCTGTTGAAATGGTGAATAATCTTTATTGACTTGCGTATATTAAACCAACCTTGAATCCCTTGGATGAAACTTACTTGATCATGATGTATGACTTTTTTGATGATAAGCTGTAAACTATTTGCTAAGATTTTATTGAGAATTTTGGGATATATATTCATTAGTGAAATTGGTCTGAAAGTCTCCTTTTTCATTGGGTCCTTTCCTGGTTTTGGTATCAGAGTGATGTTTGTTTCATAGAATATGTTGGGGAAGATTCCTTCCTTCTCAATTGTTTGGAATAATTTCTGCAATATAGGAATAAGCTCTTCTTTGAATGTTTGATAAAATTCTGGTGTGAAGCCTTCCATACCAGGGCATTTTTTTGTTGGAAAATGTTTTTATTGATTTTTTTTTTTTTTTTTTATCTCAGTGCTTGAAATTTGTCTGTTTAGGAGATCTATTTCATCTGGTGTAAGTTTAGGAAAAGGGTGTTATTCCAAATATGGATCCCTTTCCTTCACATTTTTTAATTTCTTGGCATAAAGTTTCTGGTAGTATTCAGAGATAATCTCTCATATATCTGTGACATCAGTTGTTATTTCCCCTTTATCATTTCTGATTCAGGTTCCTAGAGATTTTACTTTTTTATTTCTAGTTAGTCTAGACAAAGGTTTATTTATTCATTTATTTATTTTATTGAATCATAGCTGTGTATTTTATTGATTTTTTCAAAAAAACAACTTCTTGTTTTATTAATTTTCTGAATGATTGTTTCATTTTCAATTTCATTCATCTCAGATTTAATTTTGGATATTTATTTTCTTCTTCTGGATTTAGGCTTAGATTGTTCTTTTTCCAATTCCATCAGATGGCTTGTAAGTTTGTTGATGTGTTCTTTCCGTTTTTCAAATGTAGGCTTCTAAAGAGATAAATTTTCCTGTCAGGACTGCTTTTCTGTATCCCATAGGTTTTGGTAACTTGTATCTTCATTGTTATTATACTCAAGAAAGTTAATGATTTTCTTTTTTATTTCTTCCCACACCCAACTGTCATTCGGCATAAGGTTGTTAAACTTCCATGACTTTGTGTGAGGTTGAGCATTTTTTTTAGAGTTTTGTTCCACTTTTAATGCCTTGTGGTCTGAGAAGATGCAAGGTATAATTTCAATTCTTTTGATTCTGTTGATGTTTGTTTTGTGTCCTAGGATATGATCAATTTTTGAGAATGTTCTATGGGATGATGAGAAGAAAGTACATTCTTTATCTTTGGGATGGAGTGTTGTATATACGTCTATCAAGCACAGTTGTTCTAGGGTCTCATTTAAATCTCCAAAATATTTGTTTATTTACTGTTTAGAGGATTTGTCAGCTCTGAGAGAGTGGTATTGAAGTCTCCTGTTACTATGATGTTATAGGATATCATATTGCTCAAACTAAGCAAGGTCTTTTTCAAGAATCTGGAAGCATTTAAATTGGGTGCATAAATATTTAGAATTGAAATGTCTTCTTGTTGTATTTTTCCTTTCACCAATATAAAGTGACCATCATTGTCTTTTTTGACTTTAGTTGCTTTAAATCCACATGTATCTGAAAATAAGATCACAACTCCTCTTTTGTTCTGAATTCCATTTGCCTGAGAAATTGACTTCCAACCTTTAGCTCTAAGTTTTAATTTGTCTTTTGGTGTGAGGTGTGTTTCCTACAGACAGCAAATAGATGGGTTGTGTTTTTTAATCCAATCAGCCAGTCTATACCTCTTCAGTGGGGAATTTAAGCCATTGACATTAATTGAGATAATTGATAAGTGTGGTAGCATTCTATTCATCTTATTTTGTGAAAGTCCATTACTTAGTTTTGTCTTTTGCATTATTGTGGAAACTAGATTCTGTCCTTTAATTTCTGGGTGTTTACTTTGCTGAAGGTCCATTGTGATGGTCAGTGTGCAGAACAGGTTGAAATATTTCCTGTAATGCTGGTCTTCTTGTGACAAATTTCCTCAATGTTTTCATATCAATAAAAGATTTGATTTCTCTGTCAATTTTAAAGCTTAGCTTAGCGGGATATAAAATTCTGGGCTGGAAGTTCTTCTGTTTAAGTAGATTAAAGACAGATGACCATTGTCTTCTTGCCTAAAAATTTTATTAGAGAAGTCTGTGGTGACCCTGATGAGTTTGCCCCTGTAGGTCAGTTGGCGCTTATTCCTGGCAGCTTGTAAAATCTTTACTTTTGTCTTGACTTTAGATAGATTCATAACAATGTGCCTTGGAGAAGCTCAATCTGAAATGAGATGACCAGGAGACTGATATCCCTCTGAAAGGAGTATGTTAGAATCTTTGGTGATATTATGGAAATTTTCATTTATAATATTCTCTGGAATGGCTTCTGTTCCTCTGGGAAATTCTTCTTCCCCTTATGGGATACATGTAACTCATATGTTTGAATGCTACATAGAGTCCCATGATTCTGTCAGTGAACGTTATGTTTTCTCTCTCTTCTTTTCTACCTCTTTAACTTTGTGAGTTATCTCAAGAGCTTTATCCTCTACCTCTGAGATTCTTTCTTCTGCATAATCTAATCTGTTCTTGATACTTTCTATTTCATCCTTAAGTTCCCTAATTGACTGCTTCAGTTCCTTCAGCTATGCTATATCATTTTTATGTTCTTCATATCTTTTATCTCTTATTTTATTCTGTTTTTGAATTTTCTTTTGGTTATTTTCTACTTTCTCAGCAATTTCCTTCATTGTTTTCATTATCTGTACTTTATTTCCCTTCTGTCATTTCTAACATTTCTTTATATGAGGAGTCCTCTGCTGTAGCTACCACACGATCCCTAGATGGAGTTATTCTGAACTGGTATTTTGCATTACCAGTATTTTTCTGCTGATTCTTCTTCATGATTGCTTTTTTTGTATCTGTTTCCTTACCCTAATTATTCTTTCACTTCTTTTTGGTCTTGACAGTTTTAATGAGTTCTTTAAGTAGGTGACCAAAAGGATGATAAAATTGAAGAGAAAGAAGGGAAACAAGATTTTAAAAAGAGAAAGAAGATAGGGTGAGTAAAAGGAAATATTGACAAAAAAGATAAAGTCACTGAAAGAAAGAAAGAGGAGTAATATAGGTGTATATGGTAGGGTACTATGACCAACCTTCAGACCCCCTACCCCTGAAGATGCTGGGTTGGGTGATTCCCTTGGGTTCAACAGCTCTTTGCCAGCCACATCAAACACAGTATCCCACCTCCACCTGGTAAAGAGGAAAACCAAAAATTCTGTAAATCAAACCAAAACAAGCAAGCAATGGGATAGCATTGGAGGGAAAAAAAAAATAATAATAATAATAGGGGCTGAAACACTGGCAAAAATGCAATTCTAATTGTTAAAGAAGGCAAAAATGGAAGATTGTATTTAAACTAGAATAGTGGGAAAGAAAAAAAGAAAGAAAAATAAAATACCAGGGAAAATGTTGGAATTGAAAAAAAAGAAACCCCCCCCAAAAAATTTCCAAAACCCCAAAACCAAAGAACCAAATAGTATGTGTGTATATATATATATATATATATATATATATATATATATATATATATGTTGTTGGATATTGTCCGGGCAACAGGTGATCTTCTGAGGTATAAGATGTTAATTACAATGTTGATACAGCTGTACAAGATGGAGACTGGAGGCATCTACTGATCTCTCAGTCCTCGCAGGCTTGGGAGCCCCAAAATGTCCTCAGCCCACTTAAAAGACACTCCAAACTATTAATCTTAGCCAAGCAGAAGCTTTCCAAGGAAAGCACTTATCCCTGAGATCTTTCCTGGTGTGGCTTCCTGTTTATCCAGTGGGCCAAGCCCAGACTCCCACTATGCCCCTGAGGGCCAAGGCTGTTAGTCTGCCACACTTGGAATTCCACACTTCCCCAGTGTCTCAGTACCCTCCTTTGGGCAACTCAGTCACTAGATTGCTCACCCATGGTCTCCTGGCTGTTCTACGCACTGCAACACACAGGGGCAGCTCTACCACAGCAGCTGTGCAGGCAGCCCAAAACTGAACTATATTAGCTCCCTTCTAGATCAGCATCTCAGTCCAGGGCCCCAGACAAAGACCAAAGTCATCTGCACACACCAGACAAAGATCTCCCAAGGTAGTTCAATTGAGTGCCCAAGTCCAAGAAAACCTAAACAGTGCACACGTAAGGCTTTTCCTGTTTGCAGTCTCCCTGTTGCTATGGGTACAGCTCAGGCAGCCTCCGGCCGAACAATCACGCTTACTACTTTCCAGATTTTCCACTGCTTCTGTTCTCCTTATCGGGTCCAGAAGTTTCTCACCGGCTTCCTGTGTCATTAAAGGGAAGCCTCTGGGCAAAACCCACTGGCCAGAGACACCTAGAGTCTTCTCTCACCACTCTCACTGCATCCATATGCACAGCTCTTGACATCTCTTTAGGCAATGTGTCCAATAATGTACTCCATACATTTAGTTATTTATTCAGATCATGGGGTATATCAGCCTATCTGGAAGGTTCCCAGTTGTGTCCAAACTTTTGGCTTCTTGGCTACATAGGAAGTAGAAGACTTATTGTGGGCCACATGTTCAATAGAAAATCAGTAATGAAACCTGATAAGCAAAAAAGAGATGTGGGGATAACTGTGGTGATATCTTCCTACCAGGGACATGTAAAACAGTCCTGACATAATCCCTATGTGTCACGGGATCCTGATAATTGGACACTTCTCAAAGTTCCTTAAGTAGAGTTAAATGACTTTTGCCACACATGACTATAATATTTGGTTGCTCTGGGAGACCAAGTTGGGCTTATCCTCTGAGTTTAGGTGTTGGAAACAAAGCTGAGCAACAGCAAGATAACCTCACCCCTGATCACTGAGGGTGGTGGATACAAACGTGGCCACAGGCAAACTGCAACATAAGAATAGCTGTGCGATGTGTTCAGCACCTGTAATCCCAGGTACTTGGTAGGCTGAGGACACGCTACTGATTGTGATAAAGTGAGACTTCTCTACAAACAAAGGAAAAAAATAAAAGAAATAAAAAGAATTCACTAAGTGGGAAGTTTCCAGTGACTACAAGAATCTAGCATATCAAAGGGTCAGAGTTACATAAAATCCAAATGTTTGATTAATAGAGGTGGTGGGAAAACCATTTCCCAATGTGAGAAACATTTATCTTGTTGACGTCTAATATAGGGGAAAAACGTCAACTTTAGTTCTGTCATCAAAAGTATAAATGAGGGGTAAGCGCCCTACCAATGGTTTTCTTCATTTATGTGTTGAGACAGTGTCTCATTTATTTGCGCTCGGTAGAGTGCCCTAGTATAGCTCACAGAAAGCTTCAAGTGTTGTCAATCGGACCAATTCCCTCAGCTGGGACAAGGGTGCCTAAATAACATTCAGCTATTTTTTATTCTTCAGCGATAGAGATCTCAGAAGATCTCATCCTTCTGCTGAGGATGGTCTCCAATTCAGAATCTTTAACAACCCAACTAATTGGGCCCCCAAAAGTGCCAAGATGACAGGCATGAAACACCATTGCAGGCCACCAAGCATATTTTAAAAAATATCCCAACTTCAAAGGAGTGTACAGTTGCTCAGATCTGTAATCCTAACACTCTGGGAGGCAGAAGCCAATGCTCCAAATAACTGGGCACTGTGGAGGAGCCCCTTAAATCCCAGATTCTGAGGACGCTGAGGCAATAGGAACTGTTTAGCCCAGGATTTTAAGATTATGGTTAGGTAGGATGATATCAAGGCACTCTACTCAGTGGAAAGGAGTCTGACTCTATCTAAAGGTTTGAAAACTATACCAAATTCAAGGCCTGGACTGGTGGCTCACACCTGTAATTCTAACACTCTGGGAGGCATAAACAGGTGGTCCAAATAACTGGGCACTGTGTAGGAGTCCCTTGACTCCTAGATGCTAAGGAGGCAGAGGCAATAGGATCTGTTGAGCCCAGTAGTTTGAAATTGTGGTTAGCTAGGATGACGTCAAGGTACTCTACTCAGGGGAAAAGAGTCAGACATGGTCTTAAAAAAAAAAAAAAAAAAAGCATGACAACTTCGGTTGGATGGAAAAATGTGCCTTCCATGTCAATTCATAGTAACCTGTGTGTCATCAGGGAGATAGGGTTGACTGTTTCTCAAGTCCTCTCACCTCCTGGGTGCTTTTTATGCTGTGAGCCTTTTGAGCACCTCACATTTTGGAGAACATCGTCAATTAGCTTCATTGAAATAAGTAGTTCGCCCTTTGATAGTGTACAATTCTGTGTTTCTTAGTATAGTCACACAATTGTAAATCTATCATCACAATCTAATTTTAGAACTTTGTTTCCTACCCCCAAACAAAGAATGTTAATACCTACTAACAGTCACTTTCACTTCCCCACCATCCTCCTCCACCTCCCCCCTACTAGCATACAATTCATCTTGTCTTGATGTTTTGTTCTTAGTTCACTCATGCTCTCTGTGGTCTCTTGTAAGTGACCTTGTTCACTTATCATAATGATTTTATGTTTATTTCTATTGCAAATAAATGTGCACTTCATTACTTTTGATTGTTGAAACATATTCCATGATGTGAATATAGCACATAATATGTATCCAGTCATCTGTAAATCCCATTAGTAGTCCTGAAGATGTTCCCTTCTTATCTAAGATTTTTTAAAGATTTTATCAACAGGATATGTGCACCTCTGTCAAAAGCCTTTTCTTTGTCTCTTGAGGCTACCCTGTGATTTTTCTTATTGGTCCTAATAATGTAGTGTGTTTTATTAGTTGATTATCACACATATAGATAGAATGTTAATCCTGGTAAGAAATCCCATACGGGATACACGTATAAAATATTTTGTATGAGACCAAACTTGTCCTGCATATATAGAGTATGTATGTTGTAGATTGGCTCCTGCATTTTTCCCTTTTCCCAAGAGAAATACTGTGGCACCATCATAGCTCGAGGAAATGCAAGCTGCTAACCTCAAGTGACTCCTTTGAGTTTATGCTTCTCAGCAGCTGAGAATACAACCCCATGCCACCATTGGTGGGAAAATTTTGCACGTATTTCTTTGACAAGGGTGGTCCTACTACGTTGCTCAATCTTGTCTGAAACCCCAAAGCCTTCAGTGATCTTTCTTACTAATCATATGAATTTGCTGGGATTATAGGTGTGAGATGTGTTGCTCATCCATGCTTATGTTTTGGTGAAGGTTTTTTTTCAATTTTCCTTATAAACAAAAACCCATGGCATAAAAAGTAACTCTATTCAGGTATAATTCTCACACTCCACAATTCAATCATTTCAAGTATAGAGTTCAAGACTACAAACTCAGGGATCACTTGTATTGCTTGTTAGGTTTTTACTAGAGAAATTTTCCTTAAGGTGTAGAGGAAAGTGATAGAAGAAGGGAATAAAGAAAAAAAGAGAATGGAGAGAGCAAGTGATTGAGTGAGGGCCAATAGGAGGAAGGAAGGATAAAGTGAGGGAGAGTCAAAGGGAGTAAGAGTAGAGGGAAACAAAGAAAGATAAAATGACTAATGTTCCTGGCTCACACCTATAATCCTAGCCTTCTGGCAGGCCAAGATGAGTGATGTTCTGGAATGAGGGGGTGCTAAAAATGGACAAAGCAAGACTCAGACCCTGTCTCTACTAAAAATTTGAAAATTACTTAGGGATTGCGACAAGCATCTGTATTCCTAGCCACATGGGAGTCTCAGGCAAGAGGATTGCCTCAATACAGGTATTGAAAGTTGCTATGATCTAGGCTGAGCCAATAAAGACTACTTGGGTCACAAACAGAAACCATATTTCAAAAACACCCATACACACAACCATGCACAGACAAACTGACAAACCAAGCAACAAACATTTTCATCATCCAAAAGACCAGAATTACCTTGATGGTTCAAACAAAATAGACATACTTAAGACCTGTGAAGTTATGACCAAATGGAGGCTGTAGACAGAAGTAGTATATTTGTAAGCTTCTCACAAATGAATGTTTTGGGGTGGGTGTGAAACAGGTCCTTGAACTAGCATTCCATGGGTTTTGACTGTGGCTCAGTGGGTAAGGAACCAGGCCTGTATTAGAAGAGTGGTGAGTTTGAACCTAGCCCTGGCCAAACTGCAAGAATAAATAATGCAGTATTGTGGAGGTCGCCTTTAGTTATAGCTACTTGGGAGGCTGAGGGAAAGAAATATCATAAGCCCAGGAGTAGGAGTTTGCTGTGAGCTGTGATACCATGGCACTCTGTCAAGGGTGACAAAGTGAAACTCTGTCTCAAGGAAAAAAAAAAAGCGTCCTACTTACGTGATTCCAAGCATTTTTGTCAGCTTAAATACAGCTTGAGTACACTGCAGTCAAAAATCTCAACTGTTTTTGTCAGCCTAGTGCCAGGAATCACAACCATCAATAGGCTAAAAATGCACAAATGGGAAGTCACGGAGGGATAAGAAGTGTTCTGGATCAAACACTTGAGGGAGAGCAGCTGAAGTGAGCAGAAAAGGCCACTTAGTATTTTTGACCAGAAGCCTGGATCACAGGACATTACAGGATGAAGTCTCTACATGGTCACCATGGATGAAATCACAATGGGTGTTGACATGGGTTACCATCTTTAGCTTAACCTTATTATTGCTAAGCATGTGTAGTGGCTATGCAGGTCTTTCATTCAGTTCAAACTGTTACAAAACAGTGGGGTTCTTTCCTCCACACTCAATTCCTCCTTCCAAAATTTTGCATATCCTGCCAAGGGATTCAACAATCCTTTTCTTTTTCATGTCATGGATTTGTAAGTAAGTGGAAAAGTATGGTTTATAACTGGTGCTTCCCTGGGAAGTTACAGAACAAGAATCCAACCCCAATGATCAGACAGTGATTTCACAGATCTGAAATCACACAATTCTCTGTTGTACTTTTTATGATAATTTGCTTTTTTTTTTTTTTCTAGA
>CAUYPK010067189.1:0-17996 GCA_963574355.1 Loris lydekkerianus | reverse complement strand
GTCTTCAATGTCAGAAATCCTTTCTTCTGCTTGCTCCATTCTGTTACTGAGGGATTCTACTGTGTTTCTCAGATCTTTGAGGGATGCAACTTCTTGTCTCAATGTGTCAAAATCTTTGGTCATTTGGTCTTTGAATCCATTAAATTCTTAAGATAACTTTTGGAATTCTAATTCGGTCTTACTTGGTATCCAGATCCTGAATTCAATTTCTGACATCTCAGCTATATGTTTGTGCATGGAGTCTTGTGTTGTTTCTGCCCCATTGATCGTTGGGGGAGTTGATCTACTCTGATTATTCATATTGCCAGAGTTTTCAGTTGATTTCGCCTTATGATTGTTTTTCACTGTTGCTTCTGGTGGGCCTCCAAAAAGAAGCTAAGCAAAGAAATTTTAGAGTTAAACTCAACCATTCAACATCTGGACTTAACCGACATCTGCAGAACATTTCATCTCAACAAAACTGAATACACATTCCTCTCATCAGCCCACAGTACGTACTCCAAAAATGACCTCATCCTAGGTCACTAATCTAACCTCAGCAAGTTTAGAAAAATAGAAATTATTCCTTGCGTCTTCTCAGACCATCATGGCATAAAAGTTGAACTCAATAGCAACAGGAACCTGCATACCCATACAAAAACATGGAAGCTAAACAACCTTATCCTGAAGGATACATGGGTTATAGACAAGATTAAGAAGGAAATTACCAAATTTTTGGAACAAAACAACAATCAAGATATGAATTACCAGAACCTCTGGGATACTGCAAAGGCAGTCCTAAGAGGGAAATTTATAGAATTGCAAGCCTTCCTCAAGAAAACGGAAAGAGAGGAAGTTAATAACTTAGGGAACATCTCAAGCAACTGGAGAAAGAAGAACATTTCAACCCCAAACCCAGAAGAAGAAAAGAAATAAACAAAATTAGAGCAGAATTAAATGAAATTCAATACAAAAGAATTATACAACAGATCCATAAATCCAAAAGTTGGTTTTTTGAAAAGATCAATAAAGTAGACAAACCTTTGGCAAACCTAAACCAGGAAAAAAAGAAGAAAATCTCTAATTTCATCAATCAGAAATGGTAATGATGAAATAACAACAGACCCCTCAGAAATTCAAAAAATCCTTTATGAATACTACAAGAAAGTCTACTCTCAGAAATATGAAAATCTGAAAGAAATCAGATTATATATACCAACAATAGTCAAGCTGAAAAAACAGTCAAGGACTCTATTCCCTTCACAGTAGTGCCAAAGAATATGAAATATTTGGGAGTTTACCTAATGAAGTGAACTATGAAACTCTGAGAAAAGAAATAGGTGAAGATGTTAACAAATGGAAAAACATACCATGTTCATGGCTGGGAAGAATCATATTACCATATAAACATTTGGGTCCATATTACCCAAAGCAATATACAATTTTAATACAATCATTATTAAAGCTACACTGTCATACTTTAAAGATTTTGAAAAAATAATACTTTGTTTTATATAGAATCAGAAAAAACCTTGAATACCCAAGACATTACTCAGAAACAAAAACAAAGCAGAAGGAATCATGCTATCAGACATCAGATTATACTATAAATCAGTAATGATAAAAACTGCACAGTACTGGCACAAAAACAGAGAGATAGATGTATGGAACAGAATACAGAACCAAGAGAAGAACCCAGATACTTGCCGTTATTTGATTTTTGACAAGCCAATTAAAAACGTTCAGTGGGGAAAAGATTCCCTATTTAACAAATGGTGCTGGGTGAACTTGCTGGCAACCTGTAGAAGACTGAAACTGGACCCACACCTTTCACCATTAACTAGGATAGACTCTCACTGGATTAAAGATTTAAACTTAAGGCATGAAACTATAAAAATACTAGAAGAAAGTGCAGGGAAAACAATTGAAGAAGTCAGCCTGGGTGAATATTTCATGAGGAAGACCCCCCGGGCAATTGAAGCAGCTTCAAAAATACACTACTGGGACCTGATCAAACTAAAAAGATTCTGCACAGCCAAGAACACAGTAAGTAAAGCAAGTAAACATCCCTCAGAATGGGAGAAGATATTTGCAGGTTATGTCTCCGACAAAGGTTTAATAACCAGAATCCACAGAGAACTTAAACATATTAGCAAGAAAAGACCAAGTGATCCCATCTCAGGCTGGGCAAGGGACTTGAAGTGAAATTTCTCTGAAGAAGACAGGTGCAGGACCTACAGACACATGAAAAAATGCTTATTATTCTTAATCATCAGAGAAATGCAAACCAAAACTACTCTGAGATATCATCCAACCCCAGTAAGATTAGCCAACATCACAAAATCCCCAAATCAGAGATATTGGCATGGATGTGGAGAAAAGGGAACACTCCTGCATTGCTGGTGGGAATGCAAACTAATACATTTCTTTTGGAAAGATGTTTGGAAATCCCTTAGGGATCTAAAAATAGACCTACCATTCGATCCTTCAATTCCTCTACTAGGTATATATCCAGAAGACCCAAAATCACTTTATGACAAAGATATTTGCACCAGATTGTTTATTGAAGCCTCTATTCACAATTGCTAAGTCATGGGAGAAGCACAGGTGTCTGTCCATTCATAGATCCATCCATCTATGAATGGATCAATAAATTGTAGTATATGTACACCATGGAATATTATGCAGCCTTAAAAAAATGGAGACTTTCCCTCTAGATGGATGGAGCTGGAACATATTCTTCTTAGTAAAGTATCTCAAGATTGGAAGAAAAAGTATCCAATGTACTCAGCCCTAGTATGAAACCAATTTATAGCTTTCATATGAAAACTATAACCCAACTATAGGCCAAGAGAAGGGGAAAGAGGAGAGGGAGGGAGGGGAGGAGGAGGAGGATGGGTGGAGGGAGAGTAATTGGTGAGACCACACCTATGGTGCATTTTACAAGGATACATGTTAAATTTACCAAGTGTAGAGTATAAGTGTCTGAACATAATAATTAAGAAAATGTGGTGTAGTCTATGATAACCAGTTTGATGGAAATATTTCAAATGTTATATAAAACCAGCACGTTGTACCCCATGATTGCATTAGTGTACACAGCTATGATTTAATAAAAATAATTTAAAGAAGAAAACTTTTATAGTCAGTTTTATCCTTGGTGGTTTAGTCAGACTGTACATTTTCTTGCCTAAAGCATTTGTTTTTCAAATGAGGGAGAGTTGCTCTGTTGCCCAGACTGGAATACAGTGACATCATCATTAGCTCACTGCAGGCTTGAACTCTTGAGCTCAGGTGATTCTCCTGCCTCAGTCTCCAAGTAGCCAGTACTACAAGTGCACACCACCATGCCAGGATTATTTATAATTTTTTTTTTTTTTTTTTTTTTTGTAAGGAATGAGGTCTGGCTATGTTGCCCAGGTGGGTCTCAAATTTCTGGCCTCAAGTGATCCTCCTGCTTTGGCCTTCAAAGTGCTAGGATCACAGGCATGAGCCACCACACTTGCCCCCTAAAGCTTTTGATTCCAGGTAGACAGGAGAAGGTTTTTCTCACTTTGAAAAACAAAAATCCTTACCACTTATGTATTGATGAGTAAACAGATTACTGAAATAGCCTAAAATTTTCCATAAGATTTCTGACTTTGAAATAACCTTTATAAGTACAAATGATATTATAAATAATGTACAAGTGGGATTGATGACGTCTGAAAGAAGCCTAAATAAGAGAATTCCTGACTAAACTAGATGATTTTCACTAGGTTTCAGATTCCATATTCCATATTCTATGATTGAAAAAAATAATTTTTCAAAATTATTTTAACTTCATTATCTTTGCTAAGGAACTTCACTATAAATGTTTGGAGAATGAAATGTATGAAATGTGAAGTTTCTGGTGGTTCATACTTGAAATTAAACTTTATATCATTGTGACGTTTGGTTTCCACACAAATATAGGAAGTGAGAAGTACTCACTAATATATTATTAGTATTATATTAGTATATTATTAGTATTATATTCCTAAATATAGGAAGTACACCTACATTTTCTCCTTGCCACTTATTGATAGCATGTCTGTCAACTAATAAGGGTTTAAGGACAGAGTCTCTCTAAATTCTCTGGTTATTCTATTAAGGCATGTTAAAATAGTTAACATTGGAAAACCAAACATCAGAGATGTCTCCAGGAACTCATATTTCTAAACAAAGAATAGATATCTCAGGGTAGCAGACAGTTGTTTTTTTTTATTAAATCATAGCTGTGTGCATTAATGCAATCATGGGGTACAATGTGCTTGTTTTATATACAATTTGAAATATTTTTTAAAATATATTTTTATTTTTAATTATTTTTTATTAAATCATAACTTAGTATATTGATACATTTAATTGTTTTTTATTAAATCATAACTTTGTACATTGATACATTTACCCCATTTATGGGGTTCATGGTACTGCTTCAATATACACTGTGAAATGCTTACATTGAACTAAGTAACACATCTATCACAATTATACTCGTTTTTTCATAGTTTTGAAATGTACCATTGAATTATGCACATTAGGTGAGGTCCCCCCAAATACTCTCCCTTCTCCCATATCCCCTCTCCTCTCTCTCCTCTTCCCTTCTACTTTCTGGACTATAGTTATGTTTTGCCATTCATATGAGTGTAAAGGTGGTTATATAATGATTTCATAGTAGTATTGAGTACATTGGATACTTTTCTTTCCATTCTTGAGATACTTTACTAAGAAGAATATGTTCCAGCTTCATCCAGGTAAACATAAAAGATGTGAAGTCTCCATCATTTTTTATGGCTGCATAGTATTCCATGGTGTACATATACCACAATTTGTTAATCCGTTCATGGGTCAATGAGCACTTGGGCTGTTTCCATGTCTTGGCTATTATGAACTGGGCTGCAATAAACATTCTGGTGCAAATGTCTTTGTTGTAAAATGAGTTTTGTTCATCTGGGTATGTACCGAGTAGAGGAATTGCAGGATGAAAAGGTAGGTCTACTTTTAGTTCCTTGAGTGTTCTCCAAACTTCTTTCCAAGAAGGTTGTATTAGCTTGCATTCCCACCAGCAGTGTAGAAGTGTTCCCTTCTCTCCACATCCACACCAACATCTGTAGTTTTGGGATTTTGTGAAGTGGGCTAATCTTACTGGAGTTAGACAATATCTCAAAGTTGTTTTGAGTTGCATTTCTCTGATGATTAAGGATGAAGAGCATTTTTTCATGTGTTTGTAGGCCATGTACCTGTCTTCATCAGATAAGTTTCTGTTCAAGTTACACACAGTTTTTGAGTTTTGTTTCCTTTGGTGATGATATGTCATGCTATCAATTAAAATGTATTTTTCTCACAGAAATAAGGAAAGTGTTCACTTGGGGCTGCACTGATCCCCAACCTGGCCAGTTGCTGGGATGCCAACGTGCCACCTGCCACACCCTGGGCACCAGGGTCATGAGTCCTTTACTTCCATGTGGGCCACCCAGCCAGTATGACACCAATGTGTCCCTGTGTGGATCAGCTGTGCTGCCATGTCCCAGCTACTGGCCCTGAGGGGGGCATGGGCCAAAGTCCCAGCTCACCTGTAGCAGAAGGAGCAAGAAGTTGTAGCTGTGGGAGAATTTGTGTTTGTTGCAAGTTTGTCATAAAACCAATGACTATATCCCAGAGTTTAATTTTGCATCCAGATTTTTTTTTTTTTTTGAGACAGTCTCACTCTGTTGCTGTAGGCTAGAGTGCCATAGCATTAACCTAGCTCACAGCAACCTCAAACTCCTGGGTTCAAGTGATCCTCCTGCCTCAGCCTCCCAATAGCTAGGACTACTGGTACTCACCACAATGCCAGGCCAGTTTTTCTATTTTTAGTAGAGACAGGATCTCAGTCTTGCTCAGGCTAGTCTCCAACTCCTGAACTCAGGCAATCCACCCTCATTAGCCTCTCAGAGTGGTAAGATTACAGGCATGAGCCACCATAACCAGCCTGCATACAGATATCTTTACTGCTTTCTATAGTTACACTTTTCAGGCATAAACAAAAAAAAAGAATTTAAAACATTTATGTAGATATGAAATTAGTACTACTCATATAATGTGCACCCTTATTTTCACTCTAAATTGTGGACAAAAAAGTGCACATTATACATGACAAAATACAGTAAGTATTTAATGCTACAAATTTACCTCTGTGCTTTGGGTACATCTTAAAAATTCTGTTGTACACAATGAAAAATATTTTTTAATTCCACCCTTTGAATTCCTTTTGACCAAATGATTATTTTAAATTAATCATTTTAAATAATTTTAAATGATTCATTTAAAACGATTATTTTCAAAATGTCCCCAAATATATAGGTATTTTCAAGATGTATTTTGGTAATTAGTTTATACTTGAATTTCATTGTGGTGAGAGATTAAAATTGTATTGTTTTAAATTTCTTTGCTTTATGGCTCAAATATGTTCTACTAGGATAAATGTTACATGTACATTTGAAAAGAGTGTGTGTTCTACTGGTATAGATAATGTGTTTTATAAATGACAAGGAGGTAAGTTGGTTGACATTATCTTTCAGGATTTGTACTTCCTTATCAATATTCTGTATACCTATTCTGTCAGTTACTGGCAGAGAAATGTTGTAGTCTCCAACTATAATTGTGGATTTGTGTATTTCTTTTCAGGTGTATCAAGTTTTGCTTACCCATTTTGAAACTCTATTTTAGGCATACATATCTAAGATAGTGATGCCTTTTTTATTGTGATAAATTATATATAACACAAAATTTACTATTTTTAGGTATATAGTTAAGTGGCATTAAGCATATTCATATTATGGTTCAATTCTCACCACAACCCAACTCCAGAACTTTTTCATCTTCCCAGACTGAAACTCTGTCCTTACTAAATAATAACTTCCAATACCATCCCCAAACTTGGCAACCAAGGTTCAGTTTTCTATTTCTATGAATTTGACTACTCCGGGTACCTCATGTAAGTGGAATCATAACAATGTATAGCCTTCTGTATCACTTATCATAATGAAGGTAAGGTTCATCTGTATCACAGCATGTAGCAGAATTTCTTCCCTTTTTAAAGTTGAATATATTCTTTTGTATGTACCTACTGCATTTTGTTTTTGTGCTCATCTATTGTTGGGCATTTGGGTTGCTTCTACCTTTTGATTATTGTTCATGCTGCTATAAATACTGGGTTCTTGCTTTCGATTATTTTGAGTATGTAGCCAGAAGTAGAATTGCTGGATCATATGGTAATTATGTTTAACTTTTTTGAGGAACTTGCAATGTCTTATTGATTAATTGGCCCTTAATTATAAGGTAATGTCCCTCTTTGTCCCTAGTATCACTCATTATTCTGCACTGTATTTTATAAACACTCTCATTTTTATTTTATTAGTTTTTGCTTGGAATGTCTTTTTCCATCTTTTTACTTTTGTAGCCTATATACATTGATACTGAATTTTAAATTTATATTTAAAATAGATTTATTTTAGGCAGCATATACGGGGTCTTAGTTTTTCATCTAATCTAACAATCTCTGCCTCTTAATTGGGGGTTTTAGACTGCTCACATTTAATATTACAAGTGATATGATGGGGTTTAAATGTACCCTCTTGTTGTTTTCTATTTGTTCCATCTGTTTCTTTTCCTCTTTTTTCTTTTTGCCTTTCCCCTCCCTCCCTTCCTTTCTTCCTTTCTTTCTTTTTCTTGCTTGCTTGCTTTTGGACTAGTTGAAATTAAAATAGAATTATTTTCAACAATTTTTCTTTAAATATTTTTTTCAGCTCTGTAATTTCTCCTTCTAAGATTCCAGTGATACAAACATTAATTTTTTTGTTATTGTCCCATAGATTACTGGGGCATTGTTTATTTTCTTTTTTTGAGTCTACTTTCTCTCTGCTGTTCAGATCAGAAATTTCCATTTTTGAGTTCTCTGGTTCTTCTTTTTTCTATCATCTCCAGTCTACTGCTAAGCTCATTCACTGAGTTTTAAATTCCAATTATTATATTTTTGTTATATGATTTCTCTGGGTACATTTTTATGTCCTCTATTTATTTGCTGATGTCTAGGTTTTATTTTAAGAGTCTTTATAATTGCGTAGTGAAACATTTTCAGATGTTTTCTTTAAAATCCTTGGCAGATAACCCCAACATATGTCATTTCAGTGTTAGCACATTTTGATATTCTTTTCTCATTTATGTTGTGAATGTCCTAAGAATTGTTATAATGAGTAATTTTTAATTGTATCCTGGACTTTATGGATATTATATTGTAAGATTTGTCTAATAGTTTGTTCTTCTTTTTAAATTCTTCTTCCTTTTAGGTATAATCTTCAGGCCCAGGTAGGGGTACATGCACTGCTACCTGTCAGACTTCATTGTCACCATCCAGAAAAAGGTGGAGTGCTGACTTAACACTGCCTGATTGCAAATGGGTATTACCTAATGATGATAGTCCTTGGAAAAGGAAGCTGTTGTGCTATGAACTGCATATTGAGAGACATATTGTGGTATCTATGGGTGGCCTGTGGGAGCTGAGGTCCTCAATTCTACAATGTCAAAGAATTGAATTCTTCCAAATATCACATAAGCTTAGAAGACCCCAAGATCCAGAAAGGAACACAGTCCCACCAACACCTGAATTACAGCTGAATGACACCTTGAAACAGAGACTCCAGCTAAATCACACCCAAAATACTACAATTTGTTTGACACTTCCAAATTTCAAACAAAATTTGTGTGATTTGTTCTAAACAATCAAAAAGTAGTATGTTCTTTCTTGGTGGTGGAGGAAGGGGAGAGCAGAGAGAGAAGAAGGTGGGTGGGGTGGGGAAAGGAAGAGCAGAGAGAGGGAAGGAGGGAGTGGGGTGGGGCCTTGATGTGTGCCACACCTTTTGGGGGCAAGACACGATTGCAAGAGGGACTTTACCTAACAAATGCAATCAGTGTGTCCTGGTTTCTTGCACCCTCGATGAATCCCCAACAATTAAAAAAAAAAAAAAGAAAGAAAGAAAACTAATATGTTCTTTGTAAAGAGAAAGGACAAGCTTTCTTCTGTTATCATTTCCTTTCTGTATGAAGAAGTTCATATATATATTTATATATATATATATGGTATTATATTAGTTGATATTATATTATATTATATTACATTATATTATATTATAGTATAGTATTATATTAGTTGGAGTCTTTCTGAGCTGCTCAGGCTGGTTTTGAATTCTTGGGCTCAAGCAATCCTCCCTCCTCAGTCTCCCAGCCTGGTCAATAATGTTTTTTTTTTTTTTTTAATTGGGTTCTTTGTAGGTCTTCTTTTCCTTTTTTTTTTTTGTTGGGGATTCATTGAGGGTACAAGAAACCAGGTTATACTGATTGCATTTGTTAGGCAAGTCTATCTTACAATCGTGTCTTGCCCCCCAAAGGTGTGGCACACACCAAGGTCCCACCCCCTCCCTCCTTTCCTCTCTCTGCTCTTTCTTTCCCCACCCCTCCCTCCTTCTTTCTCTCTCTGCTCTCCCCTTCCCTCACCCTCACCATGTCATTAATTGTCATTAATTGTCCTCATATCAAAATTGAGTACATAGGATTCATGCTTCTCCATTCCTGTGATGCTTTACTAAAAATAACGTGTTCCACTTCCATCCAGGTTAATACTAAGGGTGTAAAGTCTCTATTTTTTAATAGCTGAATAGTATTCCATGGTGTACATATACCACAGCTTATTAATTCATTCCTGGGTTGGTGGACATTTAGTCTGTTTCCACATTTAGGCGACTGTAAATTGTGCTGGGTAGATGCCCAGTAATAGGATTGCAGGATCAAATGGGAGGTCTAGCCTGAGTTCTTTGAGGCTTCTCCATACTTCCTTCCAAAGAGGTTGTACTAGTTTGCAGTCCCACCAGCAGTGTAAAAATGTTCCCTTCTCTCCACATCCATGCCAGCATCTGCAGTTTTGAGATTTTGTGATGTGGGCCATTCCTCCTAGGGATAGATGGTATCTCAGGGTGGTTTTGATTTGCATTTCTCTAATTATTAGGGATGATGAGCATTTTTTCATATGTTTGTTAGCCATTCATCTGTCTTCTTTTCCTTTTTTAAAGTTTCTATTTTTTCTTTTTTCCCCGAGTGTTACCATTTACTTTATGGAGCATTTTTATGCTGCTACCTCCTTTAAAAATCTTTGTCAAGTAAGTATAGCATCTGTGTCATCTTGGTGTTGGTGTCTGCTGGTTGTCTTTACACTCAAATTGATATTTTCCTGGTCATACCGTGTTTCCCTGAAAATAAAACATCCTGCGAAAATAAGACCTACTTGCAGGTTTCCTTTTGGGTGAAATATAAGGCATCCCCCTGAAAATAATTCCTCCAAGGCTCTGTCTCAGAATGAAAATTAATTTACTGTAACTGGTTGTTAGGGCCACCCCGACTGGCATCTAGCAACCAATGACATTATGCAAAGTCCTGATGTCACTGCTGTGTGGAGGCGGAGTGGAGGTCAGAGTGAATGGTGAGCATGGGGCGGGAGAGAGGAGGAGACTTTTGCAGATGCATGTAGAACAGGAGGATCAGAGCAGATGGGACACAGTGAAGGTGGTGAGTGCTGGTCTGTCTCTGGTGACACTGCCTGATGCTTGCGGCCGCCCTCATGATGACTGAAGGTTCTCAGTCAGTGGCAGAACCTGCTCCAGCCCAGGTCCAGGCCCCAGCCAGCCCAGTGACAGTCCCCAGGCAGGCCCCAGGGGAGAACGGTCTGAGCACGGGGGGGGGGGGAGGGCTGCTGCCGGTGTTCAGTGGCCTAGGGGTCGGGGGGAGGGGAATCACTTAAAATGACACAGGTAGATCAGAGGGGGCAATCAAAATGACACAGGAGGATCAAAAGGGGTTACTAAAATGGTAATCCCCCCTCTGATTCTCCTGTGCCATTTTGATTCCCCCCTCTGATCCCCTCTGTGTCATTTTAAGTGATCCCCCTCTCCCCACCCTGATACCCCAGTTCCTTTTTTTTTTTTTTTATCCCTAGAAATGAGCACAAAAAGAAAAAGCTACTCCATGGAGTACAAGAAAGGAATCATGGAAGACTTCTGTAAAGAGAAGATGTTTCACCAGGAAATTCAGGGATTGGATTGTTATGATGATGTTCCAGAAGATGATGACATGATTGTCATTGAATAAATGAGTAAATTCTTGATACTGTAGGATTCACAGTTTGTCTTGTTTGTGTTGACAACTACCGTACTACGGTACCATATACAGGTAATAAATTTCCTTTATTTTCATTTAACAATAAATATGTACTGTATTCTTCTTCATGGAAAAATAAGACATCCCCTAAAAATAAGACCTAGCGCATCTTCGGGAGAAAATTTAATATAAGACACTGTCTTATTTTCGGGGAAACAAGGTAGTAGTAACATTAAGTATAGTAAAAGTAGACTTAGTGTGATGGCTCAAGTCCTAGCACTGTAGGAGGACAAGGAGGATAGATTGCTTGAGGTCAGGAGTTTAAAACTAGCCTGAACAGGAGCAAGACTCTCTCTACTAAAACATAAAAACTAGCTGGCTTGTGGCAGGTGTCTAGTCCCAGCTACTGGGGAGGGTGAATCAGGAAGGATTGCTTAAGTCCAGGAGTTTGAGGTTACTGTGAGGTATGACACCATCACACTATACCAAGGGCTAAGTACAGAGCTAAAACTCAGAAGCAACCACGAACTCTTCTTCACTCTCTGCAGCCTGCAGGTTTGCAGGCAGGGAGAATGTGAGAGACAGAGGTCAGTGTGCTTTTTCCTTCTCTAGGAAGCCTTCCATGTAGAGGGAAGAATATGTGACCTTTACCATGTGACTTTAGATTATTGCCAGATATTAGATGTTCAGACTTCAGAATTACAGTATGTTTGTGACTTAAAGTCAACCAGAGATTGTTTTCTTTCTGAGAAAGTCTAGGAAAGACATAAACTTCCACTGTTTTCTCATAGGAGCAGGAGAAGGGGTCCAGAGGCAAGAAAAAGAAAAGTTATGTCAATATTATGATGGCATCTATGAATCTTTCCCGTTCAACACAAATTCATATTTTTTAAAGTACTCTACATATTATATTCCTATTTCTTTTTCTCCAATAATCAACCTGCTAGGTTAAAAATAAAATAAAATAAAATAAAACTGAAAATACTGACTATTAAGTCAATTACAGATAAAAGATAAAAGTTGAACCCTAGAAATAACACTGAATTTCATCCTGGTATCACACTTAGTCAATTAAATACACATCTTCTGCCAAAATCAAGGGAGTAGGTCATTATAGCATGAAATACTGTGCAAACAGTTTACTTTGCAGTCTGCTTTTAATAGAATATCTGTGTTTTATAGCTCTGAGTCAATCAAATTTTTTAAAGTGTTCATTTGAAAGTGTTCTAGAAGAGAACATTGTCTGCTTGGAAATTAAAAAGAATAGTTAAATATGTTTCTAGGTTTTATTGATACATGTTGGCCTTTGATCAAAGCCTATCATCCTCCAGGTTTAAAAGAAAAGAGATAAAGGCAAATATGACAGTACTGGCCTGTTTTCCCTGAACATTTTTCTTGTGGTATTGAATCCTATTATGTCTTGCAAGCTCTGGAGTAAATTGAACTGGTGTTTCTATTATGCACTAACTAAACCTTATTCACACGGTTGAAGATAGCTTTATATGTTTACATGACTTGGAGGATAAGATGGGTTTAGATCCATACCATTTTATTTTAATGAATATTTAAAATTGCTATCTTGTGGGAGTAGAGAGTGACAAAATTTTCTGGAAGAAAAAAGCATTAAAATACCAAGAGTAATTTCAATATTCACTCATTAATTTGCATTACTAATATATTACTGTGGCACATCTATGTGTTAGTCATTGCTTTTGGGAGATATGGATATTTATATCTTAAATTATGAAATAAAAATAATATTAGAATTCAAAAGATTATATACAAAGGCCTGGTTAATATAGAAGGCTATAGGTATTTAATCTGTGAGTCTGTCACTCATAACACTATATTTATTTCAGTATTTCTCCTTTCCTTTTTCTATTTTCAACTCAAAGTCAGATACACTACTAGTAAGGAAAATTATAGAAACCTTGGAGATGTAAATTTTTGTCAAGACTCAGCAATCATTAAATAGTGTTGAAATTATTGATCCTAACCATATATTTTAAAAAATGATAATAAGTTTTAAAGACGATCAAAATTTGGGTCTGAAGATGCCCTTTTAGTTCAATAACTTCTTCCATGTCTCAAAAGCATGCCAGATTTTCTGATTGAATGTGTCTTTATAAAAAACTGATAATGAATAGGGGACACTTTTTCAATCACAGTCTTCCACTAGTTTTCATTATGTATCTATGCTATGCCAGGGAGACCACGACAGGGCCTGCGGGGGAAAGATCGAATGAAAGCCAGCTCTCTGCCATTGGGAATCTGACCATTTAGGAAGAGAGTGTAAATACATGATTTATAATAAAATAAATTGGGTACTGCTACCAAGAGATAAATAATAATAGGCTATTTTATCAACAGAAGTTGAAATAATGAAAAGTGCCTAGAATGACTGGAAACAGTTTTATAAAGAAGACATTTGAAGCTGGTGAAAAATGAGACAGTACAGGTAGACTGGAGCACATTTGTTGTGTATAAATCATTGAAAGATGGAGATAAAATACACAATTCAAATTGCATTTATACTGACCCCTTAGGCTTGATGTTATCACTTAACTCAGTGCTGGACATATAATAGCTTTTCAATAAATACTTGATAATTGAATGATCCCAGAAGAATTATGATAAGGAAATACTGATTCCTCACCTTGTTCTATATCTCAACATATCAAGTTTGACCTCCTTTAGAAAAACATCTAGCTCTGAAACTATAGCTCTCTTGAACTAGAAAAAGGTAAAATATAAACCAAATGAGGGAAAAAAAGAATCCTACTTAATTTCTTCCATTCCAGGTCTCTGTAATATCCCTTCAGCTTAACAAACACTGAGTGTGTCCTCATAGAGTCAAAACACATCCTGCTAGAAGAAAAATATGGTGCAATACATATCTGTTTGAAGAATAAAATTAAAAAGTCATGACGAGTTGCATTCCAAAAAATATGTGTAAATGGAACTGAGGGAGGCAAGCAACGATGAGAATAATAGTTCCAGTAAAAATAATAACAAACTTTATGTTACCTATAGTCATGTGGCCCATTATCTATGAAGTTTCTCTTCATATCTCAAAACATACTGCAAAACACTAATTTCAGAAGTTAAGACTATGGCTTTACTCTCCAGAGAATTATCATTTTACAGAACTTGTACAGGGCATTCTCTGGTCCCTGGTTCCCAATAGTTCAAGAATGACTATGTAGGGAGTTGTCCACACAGAGAGGAACAGATCTGTCTCTGTAAGGGGAGAAAGACCCCAGAGGCGGACCACGCACTGCCTTTTATATGCTCACTAGTTTGTCCCACCTTTCTCCTGGCAGGATTGGTTGCCATTTCCTGCTTTTCGGGTGATTGACTGGTTGGCACTATATAAAGATTACATAGCAGGTTATATAACATTTTTCCTTTTTACACATGTGTCTTCCCCAGAATCCTTCATGAAACTCCACCAATGATATATTAATTAGATAATAATGAGCCCTAGGACACTTAAAGGTCAGTAGGAGCTTTTTACTGTGTATGTTTACACTAGGGAAGAGTTCCTAGCTGAAATTTGGTTCCTAGTTATAATTTGGCTCTTGTCTCTACTCTTAGCCACTTCCTTGCCTGCTTTGTCACTGGTTTGCCCCACTCCAGACCTAACGCTATGGTAACATTTGGCAAACTTGTGTTGCACAAAGCTAGATAGTAAATATTTTAGGCTTTGAGGGTCAGACAGTAGCTATTGCACTACTCAACTTTTCCACTATAGTGTGAAAGCAGCTATAAATAATCAGTACAAAACTGAGGGCAGCTGTATTCCAATGAAATTTCATTTACATGGGCAGTGGGGAGAATTGGGCCCATGGGCTATACTTTCCAAACCCCTGCTCATTTTGTACAATTTTCTTAAAGATATGGATACAAAAATAAACTTTAAAGTATTTTTACGATGGTAAAATATGTTCTGATTTTGTAAAAAAAAAAAAAAAAACAAGAAAATTAATAATAGACTTATAAAATCAGAAAAGAAACTTTTATAATGACTGGTTTACTTATTATAAAGTGTTTGGAAAATAGTTTTTGTTTCCTTGCATCATTTGTTATGGAGGCACAGATAAAATCAACATGCCTCTATATCATGTTACTTAGGTGACTGTTTTCATTGAACACAGAATAGATTTTGAATGATTACTGCTTTGTGGATGAAAGGTGGATGGAGGAAAGGGGAGGGAGAATAGAAGTCTCTGAGAGGGGGAAAGGGAGGGAGAGAGGAAAGAGCAAGGGGAGGAAGAGACTCATTGAGTACAGTTACCTCTTGAGATTTTACATCTACACGCAAATATATATGCCTGTCAAGATTCACATCTTTGGAAATAATTCTATTTTATGTTCTATTACAATACTAAAGCAAAACAATTTTTAAAAACCTGATATTTATGCAATCTATACAGAAAGTTTTTATCTTGTTTCAAAAATTAGAGAAAAAAAAAGACTTACTGCTATGATATAAAATACAGCTTTAGAAAAAAAAATTTCCTCTCTAAGCATTCAAGTATGCAAAAAATAACTTTAACTGATAAACGCAAA
Source organism: Loris lydekkerianus (assembly GCA_963574355.1). Taxonomy (NCBI): domain Eukaryota; kingdom Metazoa; phylum Chordata; class Mammalia; order Primates; family Lorisidae; genus Loris; species Loris lydekkerianus. Next base: position 2,240 of record CAUYPK010067189.1, on the reverse strand, counting down.
GTGTTTCAGGTGCAAAGTACTGGCTGTGAAAATTTATTGGTTGCTTTGGCTACAAAAGCATAATGAGTTTGACTCACAGGCATCACAATTCAGTGTTGAAAGTAAACAGTTTGTCCTCCTTTCTTCCTCCCTCTTGTTTCTACTAGATTTGAGTGCAGAAAGAAGAAAAAATGTCACTCTAATGACAGTAATTGTTGCATAATGGCAAGCATGCTGTCAAATTAGCTTAAGTGTCCATTTAAAAGCAAACTTTTATGTGGTTTGCTAAACTATTAAAGCTATTAGTTGAAACATGGAATTGATTTATTTTACCCATTGCATTAACCTCATCTTGAATACTCATCAGTTTCTTACACAGGGCAAAGTAAATGCACCTCGATGTTTTATAAAATTGAAGTGAACATCGTCATTCACTTTTAAAGCTACCCATTGCTATAACAACAAGAGGGTGACTAAGACTACCAGAATCATTATTACTATTTGCTAAATGAAGCCTCAGTAATAGAGTCCTCATGGAAAATGAATTCCATGTTACTGTATACAAAATGTAAGTAATAGCAAATATGTTTTATTTTGATGAGGTTATAGGTTTTTGATCTGTAGAATGAAGAGATAGACACTTTTTAACCTGGCTAAAGGATATTCAAGAAAGATTAGCTACTTTAACAAAAACTCAATTCTCAACTGAAAAAACAGAAAATGTATATTTAGTAATATATGGGTAAAAAAGGTAAATATACAAGAAAAATTGCATTGTGTATATTTATAGATAAAACTTAACCTATGTATTATGGATTGAGAATGTACATCGTATTCAGTAAACTGCCTGAGGTAGCATCGCAGTACTGCTGTATGACCCTCACGAGGAAACAGTTTAGTCTTCATTGATCTGTAATTAGACCTAAAGCTGTAATTAAATTATTTGCAGAAACATTTCATAATTTGAAAAAAATCTCCTTATATTGTTAAACGAATATATGCATCTTATTCCTCTATAAATGCATTCATTCTTTCTTTCTTTCTAGGCGACCTGCTCCTGACACTGGACATACTACATTCAAAGCACTCAGCATATCAACCTCAACACAATCTCGTAGATAAGGGAAATGACAACAAATTGTAGCATATAGAGCTGGGAAAGTGGATAATCCAATCGGATAAATGAGGGAGAAAAGAAGGGTATAAATAAGTAACCAGAAGAAAAATGACACAAGATGATAAGTTAGAGTTTTTGCACCATGGACAGTATAAATTGTGCCCTTCAGTCTGATCATTCAAAGCTTCCTTGCTATTTAACAGAGCATATGACTTTAAAAGGAATAATGGAATTAACAAATTTCAACATAATGTAAAATCCCTCACTTAAAACTTCCTTATTAAATATCATTAACATAATAAATTTCTAAAATCCTTTCTTGATCATTTTTACTATTATAAAATTTGATTAATGTTGACTTAATTTTTAGATTAAGTTCTAGAAGAAAAGATTCTTCTAAGAACTTTTTAAAGGAAGTTAAGCATAATAAGGTGGTCACAAGATTATTTACAAAGTGTTCAAGCCTATAGTATCCCTTATGCCTAAGCAGTTTCCCATCCAAGTTGCAAATCAGCCCAACACTGCTTAAGTTTCTGAGATCAGATGAGGCAGCATTCAGGGTGGTATGGCTATAGACTACATGTTTTTATTAACTCTCCTGAAGTTAACAGTACAGGAGGGCTATAATATTCTGCCATACTCTTGCCTGGTTTCAGAAACACTTTTGAAGGAATGTGGTTGAAAAATAGGAAAAACTTCGGTGTTAACTTTCCTAACTGTAATCTCATCTTCATACATGATTTTCTTAGTTTATCAATTTTAGTCATGATTTATTTTTTTTTTCTTCCTTTCTCTGCTGTTTATTTTATTTTATTTTTTTTTTATTGTTAAATCATAGGTGTGTACATTAGTGCAATTGCCTGTACCCATTCTAAGATGCACCATAGGTGTGGCCCCACCCATTACCCTGCCTCCACGAAAACCTCCCCCCTCCCTTCCCCTTCCTTGGCCCTTTCCCCACAGTCCTGTGCTATAGTTGGGTTATAGCCTTCATGTGAAAACTATAATTTAGCTTCATAGTAGGGCTGAGTACTTTGGATACTTTTTCTTCCATTCCTGAGATACTTTGCTAAGAAGAATATGTTCCAGTCAATCCTGCATCCTCCTGTCAGGATTGTGTCTCATTGTTTTTAGTTGGGAACTG
>CAUYPK010067186.1:0-21648 GCA_963574355.1 Loris lydekkerianus | reverse complement strand
TTCTTGTCTCAATGTGTCAAAATCTTTGGTCATTTCTTCTTTGAATTTGTTGAATTCTTGAGATAACTTTTGGAATTGTAATTCAATCTTATTTGCTATCCAGATCCTGAATTCCATTTCTGACACATCAGCTATTTGTTTGTGCATGTGGTCTTGTGCTGTTTCTGCACCATTGATCCTTGGGGGAGTTGATCTACTCTGATTATTCATATTGCCAGAGTTTTTTTTATTGATTTCACCTCATGATTGTTTTTCACCATTGTCTCTGGCCGTCCTCAGAGTTTGGGAGGTGTCTCTCCAAGTTTAGACCCACCAGGATCACTCTATTGTTGCTGGATCTTTGTAGGGAGTGACCATGTTTAGTTCCTCTGCGGCTGCTCTAGCTAGGGAGTTCTGGTTGTGGAAGCAGCTCCGGTATGTGACACACCCGGATCCAGCAACAGGGCTGGAGGTGGTGCACACAGTTCTGGGACTTCCTGGCACCTAGTGACTTTGAAGGCTCCAGCAGTCTCTGGTCAGGAGAAGAGCTCTGCACAGAGGCAGGGAGGGTTCTAGAGGGCACACAGCTACCAGAGCCCCTGGCCAGATGAATGGGCTACTGTGGAGGCTGGGAGGACACAGGAGGGAGGACGCAGGGTTGCCTGACTCCCACAGTTCCTGGTTAGGAAATGTGGAGGCCTGGTGGGTGCGGGTCATTGGTCAGGGGTCACTGCACAGCTCTTATAGAGGTCTGGGCGGTGCCAAGCTGAGGAGTTTGAGGTTGCTATGAGTTGTGATGTCACAGCACTCTACCCAGGGCAACAGCCCAAGGCTCCAGTGTGCCAAAACCATCTCACTCTGCCCCTAAGGATTAAGGCTGTAAGGCAGCTCAGTCCCTGCCTTTAGGCTGCTCAGTCACTAGGTTACTTTGTCCCGCTTGATCCTTACTCTGGGACCCTGAGGGCAGAGCTTGTTGGGGCAGTTCTTTCATAATGGCTTCCTACACCCAGCTCAGTGGCTCAGTCTGGGGCCCCAGACAATGCCCAAAATTCTCCTTACTCTTGCTCAAGCTCTCCCCAAGGCAGTTCAACTGAGTGCCAAGACCAAGAATACCTAAACAGTTCACAGGTAAGGCCTTTCCGGTTTGCAATCTCACTGCTGCTTGTACTTACTGTTGCTGGCGTGATTAGGTCGTTCGAACGCATGCAACCACTTGCCAGTTTTCCACTGTTTTGTCCTCCTCTTTGGGTCCAGAAGTCCCTTGCTGGCTCCCTGTATCCTCAAAGGGATGATTATAGGTAGATCCCACCGGCCAGAGATGCCTGTAGTCTTGTCTCCCCAGACTCGCGGTGCCCAATTGCAGGGAAGCTGTTACTCGGCCACCATCTTTAGTCTCTCTTCCATTGCTGTCTAAATTTGTTAAATTCTTGAGACAACTTTTGAATTTCTCCTCGAATTCCTAATTCCACTCTATTAATCTTGTCTGTAATTCAAATTCTGAATTAGATTTCTGACATCTCAGCCAGTTGTTTATGAATGGGATCTTCAATTACATCTGCCATATCTTCCCTTGGGGGAGTTGATCTATTCTGGTTATTCATGTTACCTGAGTTTTTCCACTGATTCCACCCCATGGTTGTTTTACTCCCTTTGGTTTTTTCCCTGGGGCTTTGTCGAGGGCTCGTACAGTATTGTGGCCTGAGAAACTGGGGCCCTGTCTGGTGTGTTCAGGATAAGTGGTTCTGTCTTGTTTTCAGCTGGTTTCTGTTTGACCCAACTGAAACATTTACTCTGGATTGAAGTCTCACCTGTGGAGAAAAACCAGCTATTAAGTCACCCCGCCCACCTCTGGCTGCAATTGGAAAAGGACAATCAAACCTTCCTACAACCGTACACTACCGTACACCCAGGGCACCCCCTGAAAAGATTTCAGTCTATTGGTTCAGTTCAAAAAGTCCAAATCGATTGTCTCAGTCAGTACCTGTCTTGGATGGGAGAGTTCACAAGGTCTGTGGGAGCTGGGTCACAGGGGTCTGGCAATTACTCCAGTGCTGCATGGTGTCAGGAGGAGCCACCTAGCAAATAGATCAGTCTGGGAAGGTTGATGCCTCCTTCCCCACCTTGCCCCTCTGTTGGATCCAGTCACTGATATCACTGCAGATGGCTGACCCAGTTGCCTGTAGTGAACAGATGCTCCAGGGGTTTGCGCCTGCCTGAATCACAAGGAAATCTGCCAGGCCTCTGCACTCTGCTGTTATCTAGCAGGAGGAGGTGAGGCCTGACATCCTCAGGTGCTTGATGAAGGTCAGGGGTTGTTCACTCAGGCTCAGGCCCGCCCCTGATTGATGTTACTGACAAAACAGAACAGAACAGCCTTGCTGGATTCTGTCTCTGTTCCTGCTAAAATCACCTGCAGAATAAAAGCTGTTCTGAGTTCTGTTACCTCTCTGAGTCGGCCCCACCCTGGAAGCTTCCCGGGTCTGTGAGTAGCCTCAGGCAAATTCTTTACTCACTGGTGGCCTCCTTTGGTTGCCCAGGGTGACAGGGGGTGTGGCTTCAGAATATCCAGGCATGAGCTGTTTTGCTTTTATTTGCGTCCTTGTGATCACAGCTCATCTCAGCGGGGTTGATGTGCATTCTTCAACCTTCTCTCTTGGTGTATCTCAAATCCATCAGGTTACTTGCTAAATTTTCATCCCTTAATTCTCCTTCTGGATGGGAGCCTCTGTGGAAAGCCGGCTTCAGTCCACCATCTTGTCTCCCCTCTGGAACAAAATGTTAATGAGGACACATATTAAGAAAACCAGTGGGATAAGGGCACTCTTAAGAGGGAAATTTATAGCATTACAAGTCTTCAACAAGAAAACTGAAAGAGAGAATGTCAACAACCTAATGAATCATCTCAAGCATCTGAAAAAAAAAGAACAATTCAACCCTTAACACAGCAGAAGAAAAGAAATAACCAAAAGTGGAGCAGAAGATAAGGGAAACAAAGAGTTGGTTCTTTGAAAAGATTAATAAAGTTGATAAACCTTTGGCCAAACTAACCAGAAACATAAAAGAAAAGTCTCTAATATCATCAATCAGAAACAATAAAGGAGAAATAACAACAGAAACCTCAGAAATCAAAAAAATGCTCAATGATTACTAAAAAACAAACAAACAAAAAAAAAAACCTCTATTCTCAAAAACATGAAAATCTGCAGGAAACAGACCAATACCTAGAAGGATGCCAACTTCCCAGAATCAACCAGAAGGAAGTAGAAATTTTGAATAGAACTGTATCAAGCACTGAAATAGCACCAACTATACAAAATCTCCCAATAAAGAAAAGTCCAGGACCAGACAGCTTCACATCAGAATTCTACCAAATCTTCCAAAAGGAACTAGCACTCGCATTACATAACCTTTCCCAAAACATAGACAAAAAAGGAATCCTTCCCAACACATTCTATGAAGCAAACATCCCCTTGATCCCCAAACTAGGAAAGGACCCAACAAAGAAAGAAAAACATAGGTTCCCCAAACTAGAAAAGGACCCAACAAAGAAAGAAAAACATAGACCAAGGTCATTAATGAATACCTATGCAAAAATATTAAGTAAGATCCTAGCAAACAGAATTCAATGACACATCAAAAAATTATATACCACAATCAAGTTGGTAATAAGGCTGTTTTAACATATATACACCTACACCATAATTAGATACATAATCTAATACACCACGTAAATAAAATAAACAAAGACCATATGATTCTCTCAATTGATGCAGAAAAAGCTTTTGATAATATCCAAAGCTTATTGTTTAATGATTAGAACACTTAAGAAAATAGGCTTAAGTGGGACATTTCTTAAGCTGATAGAGGCCATCTACAGCAAACACAAAGCCAATATGATATGGAATGGAATAAAATTAAAAATATTTCCACTCCGATCTGGAACTAGACAAGGATGCCCATTGTCACCACTGCTATTCAACATAGTAATGGATCTACTAGCCATCACAATCAGGCATAAAATGCCAGGGACTCAACTACAAAGCTCTTAGAAGTTATCAGGAAATATAGTAGTGTCTCAGGACACAAAATCAAAACTTATAAATCAGTAGCTTTTATATATACCAACAATAGTCAAGTCAAACATACAGTCAAAGATTCTATTCCTTTTACAGCAGTGCCAAAGAAGATGAAATGCATGAAAATTCATTTAACTAAGGAAGGAAAAGACCTGAGAACTATGAAACTCTGAGAAAAGAAATAGCTGAAAATTATAACAAATGGAAAAACATACCATGCTCTTGGCTGGGAAGAATCAATATTGTTAAAAATGTCTATACTTAAAAGCAATCTACAGATTTAATGCCATCCCTATCAAAGCCCTAATGTCATACTTTAAAGAACTTTAAAAAATGGTACTTCATTTTATATGGAATCAGAAAAAACCTCGAGAAGCTTAGAAATAAAAAAAATCATAATGTATCACATTACTTTACGTATATAGTGATCAAAATAGCATGGTACTGGCACAAAAATAGAGATGTAGAAATATGGAACAGAAAAGACAATCTAGGCACATATTATCATTTGATCTTTGATAAGCCTAACAAAAACACACATTCCCTACTTAACCAATGGTGCTGGAAGAACTGGCTAGCGACCTCTTATCTTCCCATACATAAGATTCTCAATTTAACAAATGGTGCTGGGAGAACTGGCTAGACACCTGAAGAAGACTGAAACTGGACCCTCACCTTTCGCCACTAACAAAAATTGATTCTCAATCAAAAAATTATTCACTGGATAAAAAATTTAAACTTAAGACATTAATCTATAAAAATGCTAGAAGAGAATGCAGGGAAAACTCTTGAAGACATTGGCCTGGGAAAATATTTTGTGAAGAGGAATCTCCTGGTAATTAAAACACCAAAAGTGTATTACCTGGGATGTGATCAAACTAAAAATCTTCTGCACAGCTAAGGGCCCTGAAAGTAAAGCAAACAGACAACCTACACAACAGGAGAAGATATTTGAAGGTTATGATTCAGATAAAGGTCTAATAACTAGAATCCACAAAGAACTTGAATTAATCAATAAGAAAAGAACAACCAACCTCATTTTTTTGTGGGTAAGAGATTTAAACAGAAACTTCTCTGAGGATGACAGGCAAATGGCCAACAAACGCATGAAAAAATGCTCATTGTCTTTACTCATCAGAGAAATGCAAATCAAAACCACTTTGAGATATTGCCTAACTCCAGTAAGATTAGCCCACATCACAAAATCCCAAAGCTACAGATGGTGTGGATGTGGAGAGAAAAGAACACTTCTACACTGCTGGTGGTATTACAAACTAATACAGCCTTTTGGGAAAGAAGTAAGGAGAATTCTCAAGGAATGAAATGTTAACCCACCATTTGATCCTGCAATATCATTACAAATGAAAAAACATACCATGTTCATGGCTGGGAAGAATCAACATTGTTAAAATGTCCATACTAACCAAAGCAATCTACAAATTTAACGCCATCCCTATCAAAGTACCAAAGTCATACTTTAAAGAATTTGAAAAAATAGTACTTCATTTTATATGGAATTAGAAAAAAGCCTCAAATAGGTTAGAAATAAAAAGAAATCAGAAGGCATCACATACTTTAGGTTGTACTACAAATCTATAGTGATCAAGATTGTACTGGCACAAAAATAGAGATGTAGAAATATGGAACAGAAGAAAGAATCTAGAGATGAATTCAGCCACATATTGTCATTTGATCTTTGATAAGCCTAACAAAAACACACATGGGGGAAAAGATTCCCTAACAAACAAATGGTATTGGGGAAACTAGCTAGTGACCTATAGAAGACTGAAATTTGACCTTCACTTTTGACCATTAACAAAAATTGAATCTCACTGGATAAAAAATTTAAATTTAAGACATGAAACTATAAAAATATTAGAAAATACTTCAGGGAAAACACTTGAAGATAATTGCCTGAGAAAATATTTTGTGAGGAAGAATCCCCTGGTAATTAAAACAACACCAAAAATATATTACTGGGATCTGATCAAACTGAAAAGCTTCTGCACAGCTATGGGCACTGCAAGTAAAGCAAACAGACAATCTACAGAACGGGAGAAGACTTTTGCAGATTATGATTCAGAGAAAGGTTTGATAACTAGAAAGATTGCAAAAAAAATCAAATTAATCAATAAGAAAAGAACAAACAACCCCACTTCTTTGTGGGTAAGAGACTAGAACAGAAACTTCTCTGAAAATGAAAGGCAAATGGCCAAGAAACACATGAAAAAATGCTCATCATCTTTAATCATCAGAGAAATGAAAATCAAAACCACTTTGAGGCCTGGTGCCTGTAACTCAAGTGGCTAAGGCATGAGCCACAAACACCAGAGCTGGTGGGGTTGAATCCAACCCTGGCCTGCAAAACAACAATGACAACTACAACCAAAAAATAGCCAGGTGTTGTGGTGGGCACCTATAGTTCCAGCTACTTGGGAGGCTGAGGCAAGAGAATCACTTAAGCCAGGAGTTGGAGGTGGCTGTGAGCTGTGATGCCATGGCACTCTACCCAGGGTAACAGCTGGAGGCTCTGTCTCAATTAAAAAAACAAACAAACAAAAAAATAAAAACACTTTGAGATATTGCCTAACTCCAATAAGATTAGCCCACATCACAAAATCCCAAAACTACAGATGTTGGTGTGGATGTGGAGAGAAAGGAATACTTTTACACTGCTGGTGGTATTGCAAACTAATACAGCCTTTTTGGAAAGAAGTATGGAGAATTCTCAAGGAAAATGTTAACCCACCATTTGATCCTGCAATATCATCACTAGGTATTTACCCAGATGAGCAAAAATCATTTTACAACAAAGACATTTGCACCAGAATGTTAATTGCAGCCCAATTCATAATTGCCAAGTTGTAGAAGCAGCCTAAATTCCCATCAACCCATGAATGGATTAACAAATTATGGTATATGTATACCCTGGAATACTATACAACCATAAAAAAGATAGAGAGTTTACATCTTTTATGTTTACCTGGATGAAGCTGGAACATATTCTTCTTAGTAAAGCATCTTAAGAAAGGGGAATAAAAAGTAGCCAGTGTACTCAATTCCATTATGAAACCAAAATATAATCACTTACACATTCATCTGAATGATAAAACACAAATATAGTCCAGAAAGAAGGAGGGGGGAGGAGAGAGTCCACAGGGGAGGAGAGAGGGCAAGTGGAGGGAATGTATTTGGTGGGATCTCACCTAATCTATACAATGTAAGGGTACATTTCAAAACAACTAAGAGTATATTATAAATGTCTTACCACAAAAAAATGAGTGAGGTGATGGTTATATTAGCATTCCACATCATATATCAAATCATCACATTGTACACCATAAACATATACAGTTATAATTTAATAAAAATTAAGTTAAAAAGGTAAAATATCTATCATGACAAATATTTAATATCTTTTAAGGCTGACAATATTAGAAATCTAGTCTCTTAATAATATTGAAATGTATAGTTTCCAATTATTATCATAATTAACTATGCTCTACTATTAATATGAAAAAAAATCAAACTTATTCCTCTCATCTGAGGTTTTGTTCACTCTGATAACCATGACCCCATTCCTTCCCCCTCCAGACTCCAGTAACCACCATTCTACTCACTGTTTATATGAGTTCCAAATGCAGTATTTGGTTACTGCAGTGCTCTTAGCTTGTGCAGATTTTCAGTTTGATCACATCCCATGTCTTTCTGTGTTTAGTTTATTTCACTTAGCATAATGTTCTCCATTCCAATTGTTGCCAAATACTATTCCATGGCTAATATGAAAAATAGACACATACCTGTCTGCATCCATTCCAGTCAGTCCTCATATACCACATTTTTTATACCCACTTGTACACTCATAGACACTTCAGGTGATGCCATAATTTGGCTATTGTGAATAGTGTTGCAATGAGAGTGAGAGTGCAGCCATCACTTCAACATGTTGATTTCAAAATTTATGGGAAAAATAAGTGGGAATGGGATTGCTAAACAAGTGGGGATGGCAATTCTATATTTCCTTTTCTGAGGAAGCTCCATATTCCATAATGACTATACTAACTACATCCCCACCAACAATCTACGAGGGTTGCCCTTCCTCCACCTTCTCACCAGTGATTGTTATTTTTTATATTTTTGATATTAGCCATTTTAACTGAGATGAGGTGAAATCTCACTGTAGTTTTAATTTACATTTCTCTTTTCTCATAGACATAGGAAAAATAATCCTGAAATTTATATGCAACCACAAAAACTCCTGGCTAGCCATGGAAATCATGAATGGAAAGATCATTTTCAAACTATACCATACAGTGATTATAATTAAAACATCATGGTACTGCCATAAAAATAGATACATCAACCAGTGGAACAGAACAGAGAGCCCAAAGCCCAGGAAAGAACCCATGTATGTACAGTCGATTGATCTTTGACAAAAGTAACAAGAATATACAATAGAAAACCCTAGACTGTTCAATAAGTGGTGATGGGAAAACTGGATATGCACAAGTAAAATAATGAAATTGTACTTCTATCTCACACAATATATAAAAATAAACTAACTTACAATCAATCAAAGGGTTAAGTATAAGACCAGAAACTGTTTTCCTTTAGAAGAAAACATAAAAAAGAAGTACATGCCATTGGTCTTTCAAATGACTTGTTAGATTTGACTCCAAAAGTCCAACACCAAAACCAAAAATAGACAAATGAAATTGCAACAATATAAAAATCTGTATATCAAAGGCAACAGTTAACAGAGGAACAATTAAAATTCCTAAGGATTGAGAGAATATATTTGCAAACCATGCATGTGATAAAGGATTAAATTTAAAATATGTAAGGAACTGAACACCAGGAGAACCACTCAGCCCCTGACACCAGCAACCCACAGAGCCTCTAGACCCACCCTGGTGACAGAACCCCATGTTCCAGGTGGAATAAACTTGAGTTAACTGCTAAAGATGAACATATGCCTTCCCTAGGATCTAGTAACTCATATTTATAAAACATAAATTCTTGCAAGCAAACACCAAAGATATCCATACACTTAATACAATTCATAGCAGCATCATTCCCAAAGCCAAAGGCTAAAAAGAACCCAAATGTCCCACCAACAATAGGATGGATGCCTGCAGTATAATCATTCAAAGGAACATTATACAGCAATAAAAATAATTGAACTTCACTCACATGCAAAGCCATAGATAAATATTCACAAATACTGGTATAAGAATGAGTGAAAAATCCCAAACACAGAGCATATGATGCATGATTTCATTTATCTGTACTTCAAGCACAGGCAAATTGGTGGTATTAGAAGTAAGCAAGTAATAACAGGAAGGGTCACAATGAGACTTCTGGTAATGTAGGTAATTTTGCATTTCTTCCACACAGGTGGTAGTTCATGGTTGTGTGCACTTTTAATAATTCAGCATTATTATATTTTTAGGTACAATGTTTAAAGAAGAAAAAATAAAACAGATCATTTTCTTCTATGCGCAAATACTTCCACTGACTCTTACAGTGAAAGCCAAAGTCTTACCATGGCCTACAATACTCTGGATGATCTCCCTTCCCCCATTAGCTCTTGCCATCATATCCTATTACTTTCTATGTCACTTACATGGCTATAGCCATGCCAGCCTACTTGCTATTTCTCCAACATATTATGCTTTCCTCTGCCTCTGGTACCCGAGATTGTTTGTTTTGTCTGGAATGCAGTGCCCACAGATAGCCATAAATTTTTTTCTCTCACTTTAAGATATTACTTCATTGTCACATACTCTGCAAGGCTTTATTATGACTCTACTTCAAATCATTATCCCCCTATTCTAGCATTCTTTCCAAACTCTATGCTTCATTTTTCTCCATATTATTTTTTCAATGTACTATGTAATTATCCTATTTATGTTATTTATTTCATCTTCCAGTACAGTGAAGGAAAGATTTTGGAGTTGTTTTCCATAATATCCTTGGGATCTTACATAGTGTTTGGCACATAACAAGCATTTAATTAATATTTGGGGAATAGCTAAATGCCAATTAAATTACTCAAACTAGAAATGCTTTGTGCTCTACATAAAATTTAATTCAAACATTTCTAATAATGTTACAGTCACAGATAGTTGATGGGCAAAGAATAATTTCTTTTTCTTCAAAATACATATAGGGAGCTTTAAGGTAAAGCTTCCTATTATAGCTATTATGAAAATTCCATTTGTTACTGAATTATTCCCCAGGAAATTTAACAATACATGGGCACAAAAGAAGAAAGAAATGATATAATCTAATACTACTTGACCACTACCATTGGGGAATAGTACTAACTAGACTTGGATTGTAAATGAAAACTCAAAAATGATATTCTCCTTTGAACAAACATTAAATACTATCATCATAGAGTGAGAGCTCCAAATCCCAAAAGGCTGTGATGCAAATAAATATATTTCTGCACATGAATTTGATTATATATAATGTGCTCTGAAGTGGGAAAAGGTATTTTAGGGTTCACACTTTACAACCATAAGAGATAGCAACAGGATTCTATAATTTTTGGAAAGTCCCTCACATGCCTTTCGATACATGGAATAATATTTTATCTCCTGTCTCTGACCTTCTCAGCATGTACTCAAAGAGTGAGTGGGAAGCGTGTAACATATGAGCCACATGTGCTAAATTGTTTTGCAAAAATAATTTAATAGAAAATATTTTCTTCTTGTCTTTGAGAAAACTATATCTCAGAATGAAAAGTTGGCAAAGAATATTAGCTGAAAAATGTAAATTTTCTTCGTTTCCTTGAGTTTTGGAGGATATTTTTCACTTAGTTTTCTTATCTCTTTAAAAGATGACTAAGTGTTATTTTAAATGAGGCTTATGATTTCAAGTAAAGATGTACATTGCCTGATGAATTGTTTAGAAAGCTGTATTTTCATTATTTTTGTCACATGGTAAATTGAAGAAATATGCCAGGTCTCTCTTCTCAGACATATTTAATCTCTCAAGCCCAAATGTTGATTTTCAGTTTCATTAGATGACTAAGCCTTTGTATCATATGAATTATTTCTTTCAGTAACAAAGATATTCTTCTTATATAAGTTTTTCTTGTTTTGTTGTTGTTACTTGGGTCAGAAGAAACTAGAGAAAGAAGAGTGAAAAATTCCCTCTTTCAGATTTATCTAGATGAGAGAGGCCTCAGTGAGCAATCACAGTGAGATGGAAAGGACACCAAAGTCTGGCTAAAAAGGGAGAAAAGGGAGTATGTGGGGGACAAAAACAATGAATGAAGGAATACAGGACCCTTGTAAAAATGCAAATCCTATCTGCCTTTCATTTTTTCTACAGCGTACTTCACTATGACTAACAACAATCACTAAATCACTATGACTAACGAGCACATTGAACTTGGCCACAGTTACTTGGACCAGCTACTCTCCCTAAGGTCAGTTGCTGTGATGGACATATCTAGCTCATGTATTCACAGGGAAGTATATTAAAGAAATTAACTAGAACAATTTAGAGTTCAAAATATGCACTCTTCCTCAGAGTGTAGAGGACATCAGGCTGCCTAAAAAGGAAAGGATGCGTTCTTTATACTAAACATTGATATAAATACATGCAGTAGCATAAAAGGACATAGTTCCTCAAATGATGGAGGTCTTTTGGAATTGTTGAGGAATGTGTAGTAGATGAAAGTGAAATTAGACATTAATTTGTGTCCTAGCATGGCACTACACTGAGAGTTTATTTTGAATACGTTGATTTTTAATTACTCTTATAAATCATGAAATATCAGGTGTAGTGCTGCTTTAAAAATGTCACAGACAGCGGCATGGATCAAGAAAGCAGGTTAACAAAAAAATAAAAAAAAAAAGGAGACTAATTGAAGTAAGTAATATATCAGAGACACATAGTTTTTCATTCCTAATATTGAGTCTAAAGTCCTTAGCAAGGTAAAAATTTGTCCCCAATTCACATTTTTCCTGCTTTATGTTACTGTGCGTATTAAAATATTATCATCTGATCAGAAGTTGAGTCAGGAAATTCACAGTTTTGTTGTTTCAATAAAGGTCTAATTGTTCAACACTGTATAAAATATTTGATAATGATTTGGTGTTTTCAGGAAGAAACAACATGCTCTATTTCACTCTAGGTTTCAGTGACCACTGCCACCTCGTGTCTTCCAGACTAATGAATGTGTCCAGCGGAGAAACTACCAACTCTGTCAGCCACTTTATCCTCATGGGCTTTCCCTCAAGCCCCCAAATGCAGCTCCTCTACTTCGGGCTTTTCTCAGTAGCCTATATTCTCACCCTGATGGGGAACGCAGCCATTGCCTGTGCTGTGTGTTGGGACCGGCGCCTTCACACACCCATGTACATCCTGTTGGGAAATTTTTCTCTCCTGGAAATATGTTATGTCACCACCACTGTCCCTACAATGTTGGCCAACTTCCTCTCCACAAGCAAGTTCATCTCCTTTGTGAGTTGTTTTGCACAGTTCTACTTCTTCTTCTCCTTTGGCTGTGATGAGGGTTTCTTCCTTTGCATCATGGCCTTTGACAGGTGCCTTGCCATCTGCCGCCCTCTGCACTATCCACGCATCATGACCAGACAACTGTGCACCGGCCTCGTCATCTTTGGATGGTCATGTGGATTCATCATCTCCCTCACTCTAGTGGTTCTCATTTCACAGTTGCCCTACTGTGGCCCAAATATCATCAACCATTTCCTGTGTGATCCTGTTCCACTGATGATGCTGTCCTGTTCTGAAGACATCACCACTCAGCTCATTTATTCCACTGTCAATCATATCTTCATTATTGGCTCCTTTCTCTTTATCCTTTGTTCTTATGCTCTAGTGATTCTAGCTGTGGTGCGGATGACATCAGAGGCTGGCAAACGAAAGGCTTTCTCCACCTGTGCTTCCCATCTGGCAGTCGTCACCCTGTTTTATGGCTCTATTTTGGTGATGTATGTTAGTCCTGCATCAGGACACCCAGTGAAAATGCAAAAAATCATTACCTTGTTTTATTCTGTGATAACACCTCTGTGCAATCCACTAATATACAGCCTCAGAAACAAGGAGATGAAGGATGCGCTGGTGAAAATCTTCAGGACCAGAAAAGGTATTCATGAAAACTGAATGAAAGACAGCTTCCATCTCCCAAGTGCAACTTGCCTGAATAAGCAATGAGTGATACATTAGTGTACAAATTTCTTTTTATTAAGAAACTAATAGAATGAGGACCCATTATTATCTTTAATGCCACTCACCACAAGATGTAATACCGTGATCTTATTTAAGAGGAATGTTATGAAATCAGAATATAATCACCTACATATCATTCATAGGAATGGTAAAACATAACTATAGTTCAGAAAGAAGGATGGAAGAGAAGGGAGAAGGAAGTGGAGGAGGGAAGCCAGGAAGAGGGAGGGTATTTGAGGACTCTCACCTAATGTGCACAATGCAATGACACATTTCAAAACTATTAACAATAAAGTATAAATGTCTTACCACAATAAATAAGTGAGGAGATGATTATGTTAATCACTTAGATGTAAGCATCCCACATTGTATATCAAATAGCACATAATACTTCACAAATGCATTAATGTACAGTTATGATTTAATAAAGAAAAAATAAATGATCAACTACAAAGACAAAAAAAGAAGAATGTTTCAATACTTATTTTGTGTCAAAGGTTATATCAAGTAAGTAACATTTTATGTCTAAGCCAATTGTAATTGTAATCTCTATAATTGTAATCTCTAAATTACAATTTTAATTTGTAATCTATATGTAATTCAAGTTTTTAAAGACAGAACTCTGCTTTGTATTATTGAGATGAAAGAACTAACACACATGTAACAGACATCATAGACTGCTCTCTTGATTAACACTATGAACCAGTAATTCTCCACTAGGAGATATCGACTGAAACAAAACAGGAAAATGTTAAGAATTCCACCTTGTCAGACTGCTGCAGAAGGTCTTTACCTTGTGGAAATTAGACAATATTGTGAGAATTAATAAATAATTTCTCAGATCATGCACAACACAACAATTAGGAATTTAAAGTGTCTTAGTTACCCAGAACATTATACAGATAAGATCTAAATACTATTAGAAAGACATGAGCATTACTAAGAGCATACATATTTTGTGGTAACACTAGTTTAAACACAGCTCTTAGTATTATAGTTCAATTATGGTTAGTACCATGTGACTTATTTTAGTACTGCCATAGCATGCTTAAAATTACTTCTATAAATATTTGCTTAGCATAGATTTTTTAATTAAGATTTCTGTCTTGTTCTATGGCCATATTTTTCAAGCATCACTCTCAAAAACATATTGAAAAGGAATCACATTAAAAAGGTAATTTACAGAGTGTTAATTGTAGTCTTCTAAGTTATTGGCACCTGCAGTTAGGTTTCATGCCATTAAGAATTTGGGCTGAGAACAATTTCTAGATTTGAAAGGTAGGTTTCATGTTAAGTTCTTAGGAGAAAAAATGGTTGTTTTATTTTATTTCACATGAGAAATGTCAATTAAATAGCTAAATAACAGCCTGAAGAACTATTGTATATGAGAGGAACATTTAAAAATTTAGAATTTTATCTATAGCAACATCGGTAATGGGCTCAAATCTTTAAAGGATTGATCAATTTAACTCTGAGTTTCACTTGTTCATGCCAGTTTCATTCATCTTTCTCCATTTTGTGATAAAGTGCCCATGAAGAAAGTGGAAGAGATGGATGCTGTGCCTGAGGTGCAAAATACAGGCACTCTCTTACCAAGGCTGGTGACCAATCACTGAACCACTGAAATGCAGCATCAATGTGAGACCAAGGTTAAGCCCTCACTATGGAACCAACCTTTGAGAAAACCAATCAGCAATGAGTGGCAAATTGATTATATGAAATTCCTTGTATCCTAGAGGGTGCAAATTTTGTTTATTCTGAGATCAGTGGTTTTGTCCATTCCCTAAAACTATAGTGCTACCTGATGTCCTGGCAATATATTGCAACACAAATATAGTCCTACTAAACTCAGACTCTTCAGCAATATATATATAATATGTATGCTTTTATGTATATATATGTATACATACTTAGGTTCTTTTCTTTTTTTGTTTTGTTTTGTTAATTTTTTCGTTTTTCTTTTTGTTACTATTTTATTTTTGTTGTTGTTCTTTCATGTATTTGTTACTAAAGTTGCTTATTTTTGGTTAGTTAGATATTTTTGATATTTTGTATTATTGTATTTGGTTTATTGCTTATTTGTATGGTTGGTACTTTTCTTAACTTCTATCTTTACTTTCATCAAGAACAAGGGCTCCTGTATTTGGGGGGCACAGTATTTTAGCTTCATGTATTCTCTTTCCATATTTCACTCCAGTACATCTCTCTTTGGTAAGACACTCTTCTACCTTTCTCATCTTTCCCACAATAATTGCCTCTGCAACAGCTAAGATATCCCCTCCCTTTTTCTTGTCTTTCTCTTTTCTTTTTACACTCCACTTCCCTCTCTCTTCTCTATTAGACACAATGATATTTTTAATTTCTATTAACTATTCTTATCTTATTATTATAATTATTATTTTGTGGGTATTTTGGTATTTTTTTATGAGAGCTAGGGGGACACAGGTGGCCTGGTAGATAGGCCACAGCAGGAATCTGGTGCAATGGAGCTAAAAGAGCTTTCTATCTCTGGCCCCAAGAAACTATTGGCAAGACCACGCTGCAGAATTTTTCTATTTCATTTTCAGTCTTATTTGATTTTTCCATAGTGTCTTTTATTTTTGCCCTTATCCTTCCCTTTCTAGTTTATCACAGGAAGAATCTGGCTCTGCTCAGGCTGGTAAGAACCACCAGATTTGATTTTGAGTAACTCTCCTAGTCCAGCCTCAAAACCCTTGAGTTACAAGTGTGGTCTTAGCAACACCCTGATCATTGCCATTTCTTCCATTACTCTCAGCCTCTCTTCCTGACCTCTATCTCTCCTGTTCTCCAAGTTATTTTTTCTTTTCTTTTCTTTTGTTATTCTTCCTTCTATCATTTTCTTTTCTTCTTTTTCTTTTCATTTACACTTTCCCTAATTTTTACTTTTTCTATTCCCCATTTCTCCCTGCCTGTGTTTTATCTTTACCTTCATTTTGGCATCACACCAAGAGGTCTCTTCATCACATAAACTCTGAGACAAGGTAACTTGGAGGCCTCAATCCAATCTAACCATACCAGCTCTATCATGCAGTGGAACAACTGGAAGAAAACTGGCAACATGAATAATCACAGTAGATCAACGCCTGTAAGGAATGACAAGGGAGATACATCAGAAGATGCCACTCCATTTAAAAAAAAATGGCCAAAATATCAGAAATAGAATTCAGACTATGGATGGCAAACAAGATAAATAGAATGGAGGAAAAGCTAGAAATGGAAATCCAAAGAGTACAGAAGTTGTCTAAAGAAATTAATGAACTCAAAGACAAAGTCACCAAGGATATGGACACAATGAGAAAGGAAACAGCAGAGCTTATGGACACAATGAGAAAGGAAAAGCAGAGCTTAAGCAAATGAAAAAGTTATTCAAGGGGCTCCAAAATACAGTATAATCCCCCAGTAATAGAGTTGACCAGGGAGAAGAAAGGATCTCTGAAATTGAAGACAAAGCTTTTGAATGTTCTCAAATGCTCAAAGAGGAACACAAATGGAGAGCAAAACTGATCATTCCCTGAGAGAGTCATGGGATCACTCCAAAAGATCAAACATTTGCCTTATAGAAATTTCTGAAGGAGAAGAGGATGCTCCTAAAGGCACAGATGCTCTACTCCAAGATATTATGGAGGAGAATTTCCCAAGCATTGCAAGAGATACTGAAATTCAGATAGTAGATAGTTTCAGAACCCCAGCAAGACTCAATCCAAATAAAGCATCTCCTAGACACATTGTAATTAACTTTGTCAAAGTTAATATCAAGAAGAAAATTCTGCAAGCTGCCAGACATAGGAACAGCATAATCTACAAAGAGAGAAATATTAGAATGACTGAAGATCTCTCAGCTGAAACCTTTCAAGCCAGAAGAAGATTGTCATCAACCTTTAACCTACTACAACAAAACAATTTCCAGTACATGATCCGGTATCCAGCTAACCTAAGCTTTATTTGTGATGGAGAAATCAAATATGTTACTGACATGTACATGCTGAAGAAATTTGCTATAACTAAACCAGCTCTCCAGAATATTCTCAGACCCATCTTCCATAAAGCTTCCATAATGATCAGCACAATGGTCAACCACCAAAGTAAACTTACCCAGATATTTTTGAACAAAACTTAACTTCCACAGTGGTGAAAGTATTAAAAATATCTACTGACTTTTGAAAAATATGAAACACAAAACAATTCCATGCTTATCAATTCTCTCAATTAATGTGAATGGCTTAAACTGTCCTCTAAAGAGGAACAGACTGGCTGACTAGATACATAAACTTAGATCAGATATCTGCTGCATACAAAAGTCTTATCTTACCTTTAAGAATAAAAATAGACTCAGGGTGAAAGGATGGACATTTACAATACAGGGAAATGGAAATCAGAAAAAAAGCAGGGTTGCAATTTTATTACCAGATTCAATAGGCTTTAAACCAACAAGGATGAGAATGGTCCCTATTTATTTCTCAAGGGAAACACGCAACATACAGATATTTCAATAATCAACATTTATGCACCCTACCAGAATACTCCTCAATTCATAAAGCAAAACCTAACAGACGTGAACAATGTGATATCTTCCTGCACTATAATAGTTGGAAATTCTAACACCCCTTTGGAAGTTTTGGATAGATCCTCCAAGAAGAAACTAATCGAAGACTATGAAATCAGTGTATGGTGCCCCATGATCACATTAATGTACACAGCTATGATTTAATAAATCAATAAATAAATAAATAAATAAATAAAAAAGAAAGAAACAAATCAAAGAAATGTTAGACTTAAATTTGACCCTAGAACAAATGGACTTAACAGACATCTACAGAAAATTTGATCCTAATAAAAGTGACTACACATTCTTCTCAATGCCCAGGGATGGTCTTCCAAAAATGATCATATCTTAGGACACAAGTCTAACCTTAGAATTTAACAGAATAGAAATTATTCCTTGTATCTTCTTGGACCACCATGGAATAAAAGTTCCACAGCAACAGGAACCTTCATACTCAAACCAAGTCATGGAAACTAAATAATCTTAGGCTGAATGATAGCTGGGTCAAAGATAAGATTAAGAAGGAAATCACCAAATATTTGGAACAAAATCATGATGAAGACATAAATTATCAAAACCCATGGGATACTGCAAAGGCAGTTCTAAGAGGGAAATGTATAGTATTGGAAACCTTCATCAGAAAAACAGAAGGAGACAAAGCCAACAACTTAACAAGTCATCTCAAGCAACTGAAAAAGGAAGAACATTCCAACCCCAAACCCAGCAGAAGAAAAGAAATAACCAAAATTAGGACAGAATTGAATAAAATTGAAAGCAAAAGAATTATTCAGAAGATCAATGACAAAAAAGTTCATTTTTTGAAAAGAATAATAAAATTGATCAATGTTGGCCAATCTAACCAGAAAGAGAAAAGTAAAATCTCTATTATCATCTATCAAAAATGATAAAGGAGAAATAACAACAGACACTTCAGAAATTTAAAAAATCCTGAATTATTACTACAAAAAACTCTATTCTCATAAATATAAATATCTGAAGGAAATGGACCAATATCTGGAAGCACACCACCTTCCTAGACTCAACCAGAAAGAATTAGAAATTTTGAATAGACCTATATCAATTACTGAAATAGCATCAACTATACAAAATCTCCCAAAAAAGAAAAGTCCAGGACCAGATGGCTTAGAAAAAGAAGGAATACTTCCCAACACATTCTATGAAGCAAATATCATCCTGATCCCCAAACCAGGAAAGGATCCAACAAAGAAAGAAAACTATAGACCAATATCATTAATGAATATCAATGCAAAAATATTCAACAAGATTGTGGCAAACAGAATTCAACAACTCATAAAAAAAATTACACACCATGATCAAGTTAGTTTTATTCCACGGTTACAGGGTTGGTTCAACATATGCAAATCTATATATATAATACATCACATAAATGAATAATAAACAAATACCATATGATTCTCTCAATTGATGCAGAAAAAGCTTTTGATAATATCTAGAATCCTTTCATGACCAGAACACTTAAGAAAATAGGCATGGGACATTTCTGAAACTGACTCACTTTACCTCAAAGGATAAAAAAAGACTCAGAGTGAAGGGATGGACAACTACAATACAGGGAAATGGAAATGAGAAAAAAGAAGAGGTTTCAATTTTCTTTGCAGACACAACAGGATTTAATCTGGAAAAGATAAGGAAAGATAAGGATGGAAACTACATATTTGTCAAGGGAAATACTCAACATGAAGAGATTTCAATAACTAACATTTATGCATCCTATCTGAATGCTTCTTAATTCACAAAGCAAACCCTAACAGATATAAACAATTGATATCTTCATGCACTATAATAGTTGGAGATTTTGATACCCTTTGGCAGTTTTGAATAGATTCTCTAAGTACAAACCAAACAAGAAATAATGAACTTAAACTTGACCCTAGAACAAATGGACTTAACAGACATCTACAGAAGATTTCATCCTTATAAAACTGAATACACATTCTTTTCATCAGCTCATGTATCATCGTCCGAAACTAACTATATCTTGGGACACAAGTCTAAACTCAACAAATTTAAAAGAATAGAAATCATTCTTTGTATCTTCTCAGACCATCATGGAATTAAAGTTGAATTCAACAGCAACAGAAATCTTTATACTCAAACAAAGTCATGGAAGCTAAATAACCATAGGCTGAATGATAGCTGGGTAAAAAGACAAGATTAAGAAGGAAATCATCTAATTTTAGGAACAAAATATTAATGAGGACACATATTAACAAAACCAGTGGGATACTGGAAAGGCACTCCTAAGAGAGAATTTTATAGCATTAAAAGTATTCAAGAAGAAAACAGAAAGAGAAAAAGTTAACAACCTAATGAATCATCTCAAGCATCTGGAAAATGAAGAATAATTCATCCCCAAACACAGCAGAAGAAAAGAAATAACCAAAAGTAGAGCATAGTTAAATGAAATTCAAAACAAAAGAATCATTCATAAGATAAGGAAAACAAAAAGTTGGTTCTTTGAAAAGATTAATAAAGTTGATAAATCTTTGGCCAAACTAACCAGAACAGAAAAGGAAACTCTCTAATATCACCAATCAGAAACAATAAAGGAGAAATAACAACAGACACCTCAGAAATAAAAAAAAAAAGCTCAATGATTACTAGAAAAAAAACCCTCTATTCTCAGAAACATGAAAATCTGAAGGAAATGGACCAATACCTGGAAGGATGCCACCTTCCCAGAATCAACCAGAAGGAAGTAGAAATTTTGAATAGAACTGTATCAAGCACTGAAATAGTAACAACTATACAAAATCTCCCAAAAAAAGAAAAGTCCAGGACCAGATAGCTTCACATGAGAATTCTACCAAACCTTCAAAGAGGAACTAGCATTCACATTACATAACCTTTCCCAAAATAGAAAAAGAAGGAATCTTTCCCAACACATTCTATGAAGCAAACATCCCTTGATCCCCAAACTAGGAAAGGACCCAAGAAAGAAAACTATGGACCAATGTCATTAATGAATACTCATGCAAAAATATTGAATAAGATCCTAGCAAACAGAATTCAATGACACATCAAAAAAATTATATACTAGGGCGATGCCTGTGGCTCAAAGAAATAGGGTGCTGGCCCCATATGCCAGAGGTGGTGGATTCAAACCTGGCCTCAGCCTTAAAAAAAAAAAAAAAAAAAAAAAAAAAAATTATATATCATGATCAAGTTGGTCTTATCCCAGGGTTATAAGGTTGGTTCAACATATATAAATCTATTAATATAATATTCCACATAAGCAAAATAAAAAACAAAGACCATATAATTCTCTCAATTGATGCAGAAAAAAGCTTTTGATCCATCATCCTTTCATGATTAGAACATTTAAGAAAATAGGCTTATATGGAACATTTCTTAAGCTGATAGAGGCCATCTACAGCAAACTCAAAGCCAATAGCGTATGGAATGGAGTAAAATTGAAAACATTTCTACTCAGATCTGAAACTAGACAAGGATGCCCATTGTCACCACTGTTATTCAACATAGTAATAGATCATCTAGTCATCACAATCAGACAAGAAAATGCCAGGGACTCAACTACAAAGCTCTGAGAAGTGATCAGGGAATATAGCAGTGTCTCAGGACACAAAATCTATACTTATCAATCAGTAGCTTTTATATATACCAACAATGGTCAAGTCTTCTACAGGTTGCCAGCCAGTTCACCCAGCACCCTTTGTTAAATAGGGAATCTTTTCCCCCACTGAATGTTTTTAATTGGCTTATCAAAGACCAAATAATGGTAAGTAGCTGGATTCATCTCTTGGTTCTCTATTCTGT
>CAUYPK010067183.1:0-14469 GCA_963574355.1 Loris lydekkerianus | reverse complement strand
AGGTCACAGACCATCTGATGGGAGCCAGTTTCTCAGTGTTGGAGTGGGAGGTCACAGATGAGCTGGTGGGAGCCAGTTTCTCATTGTTGGAGTGGGAGGTCACAGACGAGCTGGTGGGAGCCAGTTTCTCATTGTTGGAGTGGAGGTCACAGATGAGCTTGTGAGCCAGTTTCTTGTGTTGGAGTTGGAGGTCACAGATGAGTGCACCTACAGCCCACACTGATGGTGTATTAGAAGAGCACAGGAGCCCACTGATAGCTCCCAGATGCTAAAACCACAATCTGAAGAAGAGAAAAAGTAGTACTGGAATAAAACCCAAAGTAAATATTCAATGTCTATGAGTCCATACTGATACAAATATGGTAATGTGCCTCTTTATGACAGTAAGTTGGCAATGAGCTGCACATCTGAGGGATTTCCATAAGGCTGTGAGACCATACGTTTACTGTGTTTCTTCTGTTTAGATGTGTTTAGTACACAAGTGCTTGCTGTGTTGTTACAGCTGCTCACAGTGTTCACTGCAGCCATGTGCTGCACCAGTTTGTAGCTTAGGAAAACAGCCTGCACTGGCTGGCCCAGGGGTAGCAGGCTGTCCTGTCAGTTTGTTCAAGTTAAACCAGAGAACCATGCACTTTTCAGAACATACCCCCATCAGTAAGCGACATATGACCATAAATGGTTGGATAAATAAATAAGTGGAGAATACACAAGATCTTGTTGCAGAATTCCAATTCCAAATTATTTGTAGTTACTTTGCCCTCAAAGAGGTTGAAAATACTGATAACTTCATCGTTCCTTAAATGTAGGCTGCACCAAGTCGCTTCCTTCCAAAAAGATCCATATAAAAAGGGAAGAATAAAGAATAACTTAATAGTGGAGAAATTACACAAATATGAGCTCAGCCAAGTGAGTGAAATTAACATCAACAGCACTAAGATGCGCTGACAGCAGGTACTTTTGGGACTCAGTAAACCTTATTTCCAAATGAAGGCCTCAGAGGCAGAAGTTCCTCTGAACCTTTTCCTGTCTCTCAGTCCCATTCTTCCCTGAGACTAGTCATAAAAGCTAGAATCCTTCTTCCCCAAATCAGATCACAGAAATCAGAACCCCTACCCCCAAAGCAGAACCCCTTTCCCCAAAGCCAGCCGTAGAACCTAAAAATATGACTCTAATTTTCCTTTGCCTTTCCATGTGAAGAAGTGATCTGACCTACCTTGTTTACTATAGATCACAAGACCCGCATTTCAGAGAGGGCCCTGCCCCGCTGCTCAGAGTGGCCAGGAAGGGTCTGGGCAGGTCTGGCTGGCTCCCCACTCAGCCTGCTAGCACTAGGTCAGACCCTTCTGTGCAATTTCACTTCTTCACAGCTGTTTGTGCTTCATTGAACCTGAGCATAGAAATGGCCAACTTCCCCTCTATTCATCCTAAAGACTCCTGTGTACCTATTAGCAAACATGTGTGTGTTCTTCCTCCTATTAATCTGTCTTGTGTCAGTGAGTTTCAGCAAACATTCAGAGGGAAAGGGAGAGGTTTGCCTTGTTCCCAACAGTGCCATTTTACTTGTATGGTCTTCCTGCCCAGAATCATTACCCATGTCGCATTATAAGAAAACCCCCCAACAAGTGCCTTCTGAGGGGCGTTCTACCATATACTTAACCATACTCCTGAGAACTGCCAAGTTCATCAAAAACAGAGAGAGTCTGAGAAACCCTCACAGTCAAGGAGAGTCTAAAAAGACCTGAAGACTAGATATTATGTAGGATATTAGGCAAAAACTAAGGAAATATGAATAAAATGTGGATTTTAACAATGTGTCAATACTGGTTCATTAATTGTGACAAATGAACCATAATGATGTAAAATATTAATAGTAAGAAAAACTGGGTATGAGGTTTATAGGAGCTCCTTGTATTGTCTTCATACTTTTTCCTGTAATCTAAAACTATTTGAGAATAAAATGTTTTATGTTTTTTTTAAACATATACGAATAGTAACATCAAGTGCAGCAACCCCCCAATAAATAAACAAACAAATGCTTATTCAAGTGTCATGTCCGCTTTGTATTTCCACGGTATTTATTTTGTACAAAGTACATGTTCCCTTTGATGACATGCAATAACAATTAACCGTGGCAGAAGCTAAGGTACTCATCGACTGAGGTCCTCCTGGGTGCTATGCACGTCTATTAATTGTAACGACATACCTCTAATATAACCCAGATAACAACCCTTATAGGGGAACAAGGAAGGGACAACAGGTTCACCCCCATCTGGCTGTCCTCTTCCTCCTGGGCACCTGAGGATGCTGTACTTCCCAGCATCTTCACAATTAGGCCTAAGAGTAACTTTTCTTCTCCTTCCTCTTTCTCTTCTTTTTGTCTTCGTCTTTTGAGTCAGACTCTCACTCAGTCACCCCGGGTAGAGTGCTGTGGCATCATAGCTCACAGCAGCCTCAAACCCTTGGACTTGAGTGATCCTCTTGCCTCAGCCTACCGAGTAGCCTGTGGCTAGTTTTAATGACATATTAGCCCAGTAAAATGTGTCATGTATAGGCTGAGACAGGTAGGAGCTGGTATAACCCATCCACATGTCTTGTCCCCTTTGGAAGTAACCACAGAGGTTATAGCATGAAATGGCATAATCATAGGACACAAGTAAACTGGATTTTCTGTTAGCTCCTGAGGAGAGCTTCCTGGAGTATGTCATGAAATCTGATGTGACCTCACTGTCAATCTTTTTTTTTTTAATTGAGATAGAGTTTCACTTTGTCACCCTCAACAGAGTGTCGTGGCATCATAGCTCACAGCAACCTCAAACTCCCAGGCTCAAGTGATTCTCTTGCCTCAGCTTCCCAAGTAGCTGAGACTACAGGTGCCCGCCACAATGCCCAGCTATTTTTTTTTTTTTTTTTTGGTTTAGCAGGCTGGGGATAGGTTCCAACCCACCAGCCCGGGAGCATGTGGCCAGTGCCCTAACTGCTGAGCTACAGGTGCCCCAGTCCACTGTCAGTCTTAATAATAAACTTTAACCTAATTCAATGCTGTCTCCCACTGGCCTGAGCCATAATTGGTAATTTATATTATATAATGATTATATATTTATGCAGTCTTTATTGATATGCTTGATGGTCTGTCTCAGTTTCATAGAAAAAAGCTCTTGAAGAACACTGGCTCCAAGGAATGACATCATGGAGAGGATATAGCCTTGGTTCCCCCCTTGCAACAGATCTTTCTGCATATTCCCAATCCCAATGGCCAACCTAAACCTTTCCGTGTAATCTCGCATACTCTGACCTCTGTTCTTTCCTGCTACTTAATGATCTTTCTATAAATTGTATGGCAAATGAAGCAAATGTAATTACACCGTCTGCCAGCCCTGGTGCAGATAAATGGGTGGGAGTCTGGCCAAGTGTCTCCCCACACCAGGCCTCGGTGTCTGTCTCTCAGAGCAGAGAGGACAGGCCATGAATTACAGCACCAACTTGCCTCAGCGAGATCTTTTGCTCCTGGAGAACAGGGATCATGGCAACCCTTGTCAAATGGACATAACAAGTCAATACAAATTGAGCTTCTTTGGGAACAGAGCTCTTATAAATTCCTATCAGGATTCTGAGTCTCTGATGAACATCTACTGGTTATTCAGGCTGCAGCCAATTTCCCGTAACAACATCCATCTCTGCATCACAGAAGACTTTGTCTTCAGAGCATAGAGTCATGACCGGGCATGTTGAGAGGGGTGGTTACAAGGGCTGGTCCGTGATTTATCTGCAGGAGAAATCAAAGATTATGTAGTTTGTAACAGTGCTGGCCCTTCTGAAAGAGATCTGCAAGATACTTCTTAATTCTATAGGTTGTAGTTCTAAGGGAAGAGTTGTAATAAAGGGTAAGTAAACAAACTCCTGAAACTATGTCTGAGGTCTGCAGTTTGAGTAGTCTGTGAAAGACTATCCTTTAGCTTACAAAGTTTGGATCAACTCTGGGTAGCTGGTGTCAGAAGCTACACCAACTGGGAAGGAGTTGGAACTAGACAAACGTGGAGCTCACTGACATTCACAGCCATTCCACTTTAGGACTTCAGCTATACACTCCCAAGGCTTCACTTAGTCCCGTCATCACATCAGCATTCTCTACTTAAGACCCAGATCTCACTATTCTTGACCTGTTATATAACCTGTCATAGTTATGACACTTTTCTCTCCTTGCACTTTTTCTTTGACCACAACGACACCTTCAAACTCTTAACTCTTCTAGTTATGCACCTCTTTTTGTTCTCAGTACCCTTCCTACTTAAACTGGACCTCGTGAGTGATCTTTTAATTAACCTTTTACAAAATATGTTTTATTTTATGGCACTCTTGCTACTACATTGTGCCAGTAAGAAGGCAAATGGTAGAGACACTACTTTGTTTGATCCAGACAGAGTGATGGAGAGAGAGAGACAGCTACAGAATATGTTGAAGCAGGAAGGCAAGGAAACAAGGGAAGACAAATGGGCTGTTATCCCCCTTCTCTCTACCTGCATGTGCGTACCAATTCCTCAGTCTAGGAGGAGTGTGCAGTCTGGAGAGTATCAACATGCTCATTATATGTCTAAACCCACATGTACTGTACTTAAGTGCTTCCTAACAACCCCACCAGTTGTGTAGGTTAATTACGTCTTGTCCCGTTATGGAAATGACATTTACAGTGTATGAAACATACTTGGTAGGGCATGAAGAAGGGTTTTCCCCTCAATTCCATCTTTCTCCCAATTCTCACCTTCACAGCTGAGCCTCCTCTGAGATCCCACCATTGTGCAGTAGTGGTTAGGCCTCATACTGACTTCTGGGGCAGCTGTGATGTGTCCTGGACCACCTGGGGCCCATCCACGAGGTGTGGGTTGGAGAGAAGCTTGAGAACATTCTCACAGCACAGACAAATCTTATGATTTCTGAACAATTCAAAGGCAGTGGTATAATATCTGCTTTCCAATTTTGGTTTCACCTTTTTGGCAAAAAGATAGACAATTGGACCCTAGGATTATGGCAACTCGTGATGCCTGCACCCTCATGCTAGCAATCTTTAGTTCTTATT
Organism: Loris lydekkerianus; assembly: GCA_963574355.1. Classification (NCBI taxonomy): domain Eukaryota; kingdom Metazoa; phylum Chordata; class Mammalia; order Primates; family Lorisidae; genus Loris; species Loris lydekkerianus. Next base: position 9,398 of record CAUYPK010067183.1, on the reverse strand, counting down.
CTTTCTTGTCTACTGGTATTGAAGGCAGATACTCTCAACTCTTTCTACCTTAAACTTGAACAAGTGGCCCATCGTGATGCCATTCATCTTTTGAACATAGTAGTCAAATATCTGCAGCCTTTGTTTTCTGGTTATGTAGCAGGGGACTGATGTCTTGCCGTCTGACCTTGATGGGTACAGCGAGGCAGCATGTCACCAGTGATGAAAAGTGTATGCGTGTGTGCATGTATGCATGTGTGTGTGCATATGTGTGTGTATGTGTGTGCAAGCATGTGCACAGCTTCACTTTACTCTTGAAACTCAGAGACCCAGTGATGATAAGTGAGCTGAGCAAACCACACGAGGAAGACGTCTCCTGCCATCTTGGGTTTGAAGAGATTTGCCTCAGAATATTGAAGCTAGAATTTTCCCCTCCACATTTACAATCCATGAGCAGGAAAGATCTTCCCCTGTGATAAGCAGCTGATCCAAGACCTTACCCTAAGCAGTAGCAGCGGGTGGCTCAGCCAGGTGTCCTAGAGATAGTATTGGCGACTTTTAGGGGATGCCCTCCTGAAGACAGTACCTTCAAGACCAGGAAAAAAGGCAAGTTCCTCCCTTTTTCAGCTTGCTGGCCCTACTTCTCAGCCCCTTACCTCTACCCCATCCAGTGGGATGTCCAGGAGGTCTTGAGGTACCTTATTAAAGAGACTGAATGGTACAGCCACCTTCTTCCCCCCCACAGGAAACTACTTGGTTTTAATATTTTCACATCTGTTCTAAACTCCAGAAAGGCTCTTCTGCTGGCCCTGCTGTCACTGGGCAATCTAGGCTCCTGTCACCACACCTGTTAGTCCTCTTCATTGCTGCAGCATGACCTGACATCATGACACCCAGAACACGTCTGCACCTGCTCCTTGTCACCAATCACATCAGTGTGGGAATACCAGCTACCTGAATTCCTCAGCTCTGTGTACACTGAATCCACACAGTCTAATAGTTCTCTAACAATCTGATTCCAGCAGCAACCATTTGAAGAATGCCTAGGGACAACGGGAAAGACATCTTCAAAACTTTTTCTTAATTCAACTGTAATGCTTTTCAACATTTGCTAGCAGAGTTTGGCTTGCAAACAAATTTGTCCTGTTGCATAAGAAAGCAACCAAGCTTTCTGTACCTTCCTTCTTCTGGCAAAGTTCCTGGCTGTACTTTTGCTTCTCTGTGACATGAAGGGAAGCCAAGTAATAAACTGGGACTCCAAGTTGTGTTCTAAGGGATTGGTCAGATACTGGCCTCGGTGTCCTATCACAGTACTGCCCAAGTCTTTGTAAGTTTCATATTATCCTACAAATCAATGGTGACTCTCTTAGAGTCAGAATTGAATTAAAGATCTCATGCACAGTAATAGGAAGGCTTTTCGCTCTCCTAATGTGAGTTTTGGGAAAGCCTGCTTCATTGGTAAACATGTTGTTTGCTTCTCTGCCTCTTCCCTTCAATTCAGAACTCGATGGATGGAGACTGTGTCTGATTCACCCAGGTACTCCAAGCACCCAGCTCAGCATGCAGTGGTAGCTACACATGGGGAGGGTATTCCTTGTTTAAACTGAGCTTTCTCCTTCTCTCACTGGGATAGCAGGGCATAGGCTAGTGCAGGTGGCATTACAAAGTGATTTTAAGTGAGTCCACTGCGTGATATATAACCATGGGAGGAGAGGGAAAGACAAAAGAAGAAAACAAAACAAAACAATCTTACATGAAAAAAATGAGGCTTACAGAACGCAAGAGAAACAGCATATGAGAGAAGACGTGAGGCAGAAGTGATACTTTCTGAATAACACCAGGATGGGAACAGGAAACAGGGTTCTTGATTTGAGCTCTTTGAAAAACCAATTCTGTGACCTCCATTCCTCAAATCTGGAACCCAGGTTTCCTATCTTGCACATGAGGTCAGAGGCAAGAGTGGAAGAAATTAATTCAACTCTGGGAGCTGGGACGTTTTCTAAGACTAGGACAGCATCTCCATCTTGTGGCTAAATTCAGTTGTGCAATCACTCTTAATATTTATGAACATGGAAAACAAAAAGCCAATTTAGAAGAACAGCTTAGAGAGCGATGATTTCCACGAGAAACAGAAACACACCTTCTTAGCTTACATGCAGAAGAATATGTCTCATTTAGAGCCATTTGGAAAGAGACTCCGGCTTGCACAGTGAACCATGTGGAGATAGTTATTCATTCTATTACCCAAGAGAGGCCCTTCCTTTTCCCTTTTCCAGCTTTCAGAGCTCCGAGCCTTGCATCCTTGACTTGGGGCTCCTCCCTGGATCTTCAGAGGAAGCAAAGTAGCCTCTTGCTCAAACCCCATGTTGCTTTATTCTTTGGTGTCAAATCTCCCTTACTCTTATGAGAACGCCCTGATAATCCAGAATAATCTCCCCATCGCAAAATCTTTAATTTAGTCACATCTGTGGCATCACTTTTTCATACAAGATGACATCCACAGGTTTCAGGGATTAGAATCCAGATATTTTTGGAGGCTACTATTCAGTCAGCCACTGCTCCCAGTTCAGGGGCTGGGGAAAGTGTGGCCAGGAGCACAGGGATCTGTCCAGTCTGCCATCATAGGACAGTAGCTGGGAGGGGTGATGGAGATCCACCCCTCTCCAGGTCCAGGAGTGGACTCTGAATGGTGTAAGCCTGTCACTATGGTCACTCCTCCTGACTCCTGTGTTATGCTCAGAAATGGGCACTTGGACTGGTTTAGACCCATTCAGGAGCCTCTACCCCTGAGGCCATGGTTGTAGGAAAAATATTTTTTTCACTAGCCTGGGGAACAGAAAAAAGAGGCCAAGGGATTGCAGGCTTTTTTGTTTGTTTGTTTGTAAGCCTTGTAATACTATTTAACTTTTTTTTTTTTGAGACAGAGCCTCACTCCATTGCCCAGGCTAGAGTGCCATGGTGTCATCATAGCTCATAGCAACCTCAAACTCCTGTGTTCAAGTGATCCTCCTGCCTCAGCCTCCTGGAAAGCTGGGACTATAGGCGCCTGCTATGATGAATATATTTTTTTGTAGAGATGGGGTCTTGCTCGTGGTCAGGCTGCTCTTCAACTCCTGAACTCTTGCCTCAGCTTCCCAGAATGGTAGGATTACAGGCGTGTGTATTTGACTTTTTAAATTATGTCTATGAATTAGTAGGAGATTTTTAAAAAATGAAGTGGAAAAATTAACTTGGTGTAAAAGACAAATTGAATAATAGTGATGTAGCTTCAGACTATTTATTGTTTTTGTCCAGAATATCCTTTGTTTTATTCGTATTTTGTTAAATTTAAATTTATTTTTCTAAAAACAAAAAATATTGCACTAATGTACACAGCTATGATTTAACAATAAAAATAGATAAATTAAAAAAATAAATTTGTTTATTTTTCTGTTGGAATAATACAAGGATACATATGATTGAGTTTAAATTCAAATTTAAATTCAACATGCTTTCTTCAAATACCTTGTTGATTCCAAGGTATTTTTTTATTTTTATATTTAAAACAGGATGTAAATTCATGGTAGAAAGAATATATAGTCTTTTTTTCTAAGGCATGTTTTTAAAATGGAACATCCTGACACTGTGGGAAAGCGTCGTGTGTCCATGATCTTTTCTGGTCCCTGTGGAGGTTTTCTAGAAGGCAGCTCATCTTAGATTCTTTCAGACTTCTAATGAAGTAAACGGCAAACTCTTCACAATACTATATTTCCCAATTCTCTTAGCTTTTCTTGAAGGCCACTCTTGTTAGAAACTCCTGTAATAACGCGTGACCTATTCTTTACTGGCTATTTCCCAGCACTAAGAGGGTGATGTGAACTGCTTTCATTTAGTACAGCCTCCCATAAGCGTGTGGACCCTGCCTCTGAACACGGGTGTTTGGAAGCTGCCCTGATTCCTGGGCTCAGAGCCAGACCCTCCTTCCCGGCCTGCTTCTGCAGCAGTTCCTTCCCAAGCTTTGATCTTGGTGCTGGTCTGAGAGAGGATCCTCCACTATTGTGCTGTCCTGAAAGATGAATTCCTCTCCTGTTCCTCACTCTCTTATCCCTCTCGTTCTGTCACTGCGGAGTGACAGATTGTTCCTGGGGAGGACAGCAGTGACTCCATGTGTCAGCTCATTTCTTTCCAAGCACACTAGTGGTCTGAGGTAAGGGATGCTCACAAGCTGTGTGACAGTGAATGTGAAAATTCTTAAAATGGAAACGGACTTTGAAGGTCAGTGAGCTCAATGTCACATTGAATGAAAAAACACCTGTCAGAAACCCCCGACACACTGTCATCTTGCATCAGACAAAGTATTTCCAGTTACAGGGAAGTTGTGAGTGAATTTTATAAAATCACACTTTTCAGGGTGGTGCCTGTGGCTCAGTGAGTAGGAGGCCGGCACCATATACCGAGTGTCGTGGGTTTGAACTCAACCCCGGCCAAACTGCAACAAAAAAATAGCCAGGTGTTGTGGTGGGTGCCTGTAGTCCCAGATACTCAGGAGGATGAGGCAAGAGAATTGACTAAGCCAAGAGTTTGCTACGAGCACTATGAGCTGTGACGCCATGGCACTCTACCATGGGCGACAAAGTGAGACTCTGTCTCTAAAAAAAGAGAATAAATAAATAAAAATAAACTCATTTTTCAGATTGAGAGGTCTTTGAAGTGATCTGTGGTGGTGTTTCTCCAGGTAAGGTGAGCGGGTCTCTTGCTTCAGCATCACCTGAGTGTTTGTTTAGGGTTCAGATCCTTGGCCCTGCCTCCTACTGGGGGCAAAGTCTGAGAATACGCTTGGAGGAGAGGATCCTTAACTACACTGAAGTTTCAGAGTAATCGCACTAGATTCACTCCTGTCCAACCCTCTAACCACCTTGACATTTTGATGAATATTATGGTTTCACCATAGAAAAAGACATATGCACCGCAGGTGAAATCCCACCAATATGCAAAACTTAGTAAGTGTGGAATGTAAATGTCTTGGCACAGTAACTAAGAAAATGCCAGGAAGGCTATGTTAACCATTGTGATGAAAATGTGTCAAACGGTCTATGAAGCTAGTGTATGATGCCCCATGATCATATCAATGTACACAGCTATGATTTATAAAAAAAAAGAAAAAAAAAGCCAATAATCCCATATATCAATGGACAAGAGACATGAATAGAACTTTCTCTAAAGAAGACAGACGAATGGCTAAAAAACATGAAAAAATGTTCATCATCTCTATCTATTACAGAAATGCAAATCAAAACGACCCTGAGATACCATCTAACCCCAGCAAGAATGGCCCACATCACAAAATCTCAAAACTGCAGATGCTGGCGTGGATGCGGAAAGAAGGGAACACTTTTACACTGCTGGTGGGACTGCAAACTAGTACAACCTTTCTGGAAGAAAGTAAGGAGAAACCTCAAAGCACTCAAGCTAGACCTTTCATTTAATCCTGCAATCCCATTACTGCGCCTCTACCCAGAAGAAAAAACATCTTTTTATCATAAAGACACTTGTACTAGACTGTTTATTGCAGCTCAATTTACAATCGCCAAAATGTGGAAACAGCCTAAATGCCCTCCAACTCAGGAATGGATTAACAAGCTGTGGTATATGTATACCATGGAATACTGTTAAGCTATTAAAAAAAAAAATGGAGACTTTACATCCTTCTTATTAACCTGGAGGGAAGTGGAAGACATTATTCTTAGTAAAGCATCAAAAGAATGGAGAAGTATTAATCCTATGTACTCAATTTTGATATGAAGACAATTAACGACGATTAAGGTCATGGAGGGGGAAGGAAAAGCAGAGAGAGGGAATGAGGGAGGGCAGTGGGTCCTTGGTGTGTGCCACACTTTCTGGGGGCAAGACATGATTGCAAGAGGGACTTTACCTAACAAATGCAATCAGTGTAACCTGGCTTATTGTACCCTCAATGAATCCCCAACAACAACAACAAAATAATAATTAGCATTTACCATGCTCTGAATTAACAGGTTCCATCACTTAACATCTATTCTTTGTCTGATAAGAGTTATAATCATAACCAGTAGGATTTTCACATCTCATCTATTAGCAAGGTGCTTTACATACATTATTCAATCTTTACAACTTTTTGAGGGAAGTATTTAGAGATCAGAAGTTGAGGCACTGACAAGAAACATATCCAAGATTTAGAAGTGGTAAATCATAGAACTGTTATTTAAATACAAATTCCCAAGCCTTTTTTTCACAGTTGAATCAACTGTCATATTTAAAAAGCACTTAGGCACTTATCACTTTATTCTACTTTGACAATAATAACCTGTGGTAAAAGTAAAGAACATATTGTTATCTCCATTTTAAAGGTAAGAAAAATGAGACACAAAGAGGTTAAATAGCTTGCCCAGCCTCCCACATTAATGGCAGAGCTGGCCTGGAGGCCTGACTTTTTGGCTATTAATGCAATACCTTTTCTGCTATTCATGCACCTTATGACTAGATGAAGTCATGTGAAGAGGACATAGTTTTAAATCCTTCCACTCAAAGCAAACCTCAAAGCATAGCATCATTTTTGAATTCCTAGTTCTCACACAGTCATTGTTTATACCTAGTCTAATTGTGGTGAGGAAAGAGGCCGTTGTTAAATTTCCAAGAACCCAGAGATCCTCAGTAAGTGCCAGAAAACATTGATCTTCAAAGACAGATAGTCTTCAATAGTTTTATCTTCCAAACCACACCTCCCAATAAAAATGATCCTTCACAGCAGCAATTTCCAAAGTAAGCTCCAGGCCTGCGTCCCAGTCCACAGGTTCTAGGGGAACGAGTCACCCACAGTATGGGGGAAAGTTAGCCAGTTGTTTACACTCCCCATCTCCATCAAATTACCTTTGATGGCAAAGTCAGTTGGGCTTCTCTGGATACCATATGACCTGCTGTGCACCTTCACAGGGTTGTCATCTTCTTTTAACATTCCTCTGCATAGAGCATTTCCCTGCACAGATGCTTCTCCTTGCCAAGAAGACACATGGATTCAACTGATCAGATAAATATACTAATAATTTTTCTTGGCAGATCAACCAGTGTCACTTCAGGTCTTTACAAACTTTCTTCCAACTACTTGACAGCCCTATCCACTTACAATCAGAGTTCTTAAAACCCAGATGTAGGTTGAGCCCAGATTCTAATTTCAAATCTCCGTTGGCTTACCTTTCGGATATGTTCTGTCTTCCATCTCCAGCTGGCCCACTCTCGTGCCCTTTCTTCTGGAATAAAGACATCCCCACACTCATCTCCACATTCCTCACACTTAGACTGGTGGAATTTATAGCTTGCTAACTCAGCCTTGACCCAAAGAACAAACAAAAAAAAACTGGACCTTCCTCCTGAGCAGCTTTTAAACTTTTGACCTAATTTTTCCTTCCTTGTTTCCACCCCCAGTGTAAAGACTTGCCTTCTACAAGTCCCTGTTTAACTTTCTCAGCATCCAGCCCTTGATTACTGCCTGGTTAACATTCAGCAGAAAAAAAACGGCCTAAAAGAATGTTTTTGAAATCAGATTATTTCCCTGCTTCATGCTCTTCCCGAGAAGTCCAATACGGATGTATTTTTGAAAGATGTATTTGGTCTTTTGGACCACAATAATGGCATTAGGTGAAGCAATCCTATAAATTATAAAATTATCCAGAAATTGGGTAAACTTGTACTCTGTTGCTCTAAAAGGTCAGGTAGATGTCCATAAGCCTTTTTGTGAGTTCTAAGAGTTCCAGAAAGCAAGAAGACCTCATCAAGTCAGTGTCCACTCAGCCTTTTCCTATCTTACTAAAAGAGACTCCTACACTCATTTGCTAATTTATTCAACAAACATTTACTAAGCACCTGCTCTGGGCCAAGTATAAGTTAGGTGCTTACAATGGTACACCAGGTAAATACAAAATGACACAAAGTCCTGCCTTTGAAGACTCGCAGAGCTTGAGTAGGGATGCAAGCTTCACATACCATTTCTGCTTCTGTTTCTGATGCCTTGGCATGTCCTGATCAACCACTGAAGGCTGGAGAAGTATGGCCCCTTTCCTCCATTTACTATCCCAGTATGGACCCTCTCCTCCATATACTATCCAAGTATGTCCCCTCTCCTTCATTTATTATACAAGTATGGCCCCTCTCTTCCATTTACAATCTCAGTATGGCCCCTCCCCTCCATTTACTATCCCAGGAAGGCCCTTCCCCTCCATTTACTATCCCAGTATGGCCCCTCCCCTCCATTTACTATCCCAGTATGGCCCTTTCCCTCCATTTACTATGCCAGTGTTGCCCCTCCCCTCCATTTATTATCCAGTATGGCCCCTCCCCCTCGATTTAGTATCCCTGCATGGCCCCTCTCTCTCTTCCATTTACTATCCCAGTATGGCCCCTCCCCTCCATTTACTATCCCAGTATGGTCGCTCTCCTCCATTTACTATCTCTCTTGATCAGGACATGCCAAGGGATCAGAAACAGAAGCAGAAATGGTATATGAATGTTGCATCCCTACTCAAGCTCTGCGAGTCATCAAAGGCAGGACTTTGTGTCATTTTGTATTTACCTGGTATGGCCCCTCTCTTTCATTCATTTCCTATCCCAGTATGGCCCCTCTCTCTCTTCCATTTGCTATCCCAGTATGACCACTCTCTCTCTTCCATTTACTATCCCAGTATGGCCCCTCTCTCTCTTTCATTTACTATCCCAGTATGGCCCCTCTGTCTCTTCCATTTACTATCCCAGTATGGCCCTTCCCCTCCATTTACTATTCCAGTGTGGCCCCTCCCCTTCATTTACTATCCAGTATGGCCCCTCCCCTCAATTTAGTATCCCAGCATGGCCCCTCTCTCTCTTCCATTTACTACCCCAGTATGGCCCTTCCCCTACATTTACTATCCCAGTATGGCCCCTCTCCTCCATTTACCATCCCAGTATGGACCCTCACTCTCTTTCATTTACTATCCCAGTGTGGCCCCTCTCCTCCATTTACTATCCCAGTATAGCCCCTCTCTATCTTTCATTTACTATCCCAGTATGGCTGCTCTCCTCCATTTACTATCCCAGTATAGCCCCTCTCTCTCTTTCATTTACTATTCCAGTTTGGCCACTCTCCTCCATTTACTATCCCAGTATAGCCCTTCTCTCTCTTTCATTTACTATCCCAGTATGGCCCCTCTCTCTCTTCCATTTACTATCCCAGTATGGCCCCTCTCTCTCTTCCATTTACTATCCAAGTATGGCCCCTCTCTCTCTTCCATTTACTATCCCAGTATGGCCCCCCTCTCTCTTCCATTTACTATCCCAGTATGGCCCTTCCCCTCCATTTACTATTCCAGTGTGGCCCCTCCCCTTCATTTACTATCCAGTATGGCCCCTCCCCTCAATTTAGTATCCCAGCATGG